>SZYD01000987.1:0-202031 GCA_009363875.1 Mikania micrantha | reverse complement strand
AACTTTAAATGAGTCAATCAACTTAGCTGAAATCTGTTCAAAGGGAAAGTATGACGGGAAGCTTCAAATGCAAAGCAATCTTGATTCATTATCAGGAAAAATAGATTTAAATTTAAGGGATTGTGGGCTTTTAATCAAAACGGGGTTCTTGGTGAGGTTACCATGTCATCAGATGTTGAAGGTACAAGTCATCGAAGCAGTGATATTCGGGAATTACTTGCTAGGCTGGCAAATTGGTCACTTGGAAGCTAAGCATAAAGCTCTTGACAGCCTTGTTGATGTGATGAAAGAAGATGAAAAGACAGTTTTGTCCATCGTGGGACGTGCTAATATTGGGGCTTTGGTACAACTCCTAACCGCTACCTCTCCAAGAATCCGGGAAAAAACAGTAACCTTAATTGTTCGTTAGCGGAATCCGGTGGTTGTGAAAGCTGGCTTGTATCTGAGGGTGTTCTTCCTCCTTTGATTAGGTTGCTTGAATCTGGAAGCTCGCGTTGGTAGAGAAAAAGCAGCCATCACTCTTCAAAGACTGTCTATGACTGAAGAAATCGCCCGGTCAATAGCGGGCCATGGTGGCGTACCACCACTTGTTGATATCTGTCACACGGTGATTCTGTTTCTTCAAGCTGCAGCCACTTGTGCTTGAAAAATTTAATCAGTTGTACCTGAACTTCGCCAAATGCTAGCCGAAGAAGGGGTCGTGAAGATCATGATTAGCGTACTCGATAGCGGGCTTTTGTTGGGCTCCAAAGAATATGCAGCCGAATGCTTGCCAAAATCTCACCTCTAGTAATGACGATCTTAACGGGCTGTGATCACCGAAGGTGGGGCCCGTAGTCTTTTGGCTTATCCGATGGCCCGTTGCCTCAGGAGCCCGCGGTTGCAGCATTACGGAATTTGGTCGGGTTGGTCTCAGTAGAGTCTCTGATCTCACTCGGGCTGCTCCCAAGACTGGTCCACGTGCTAAAGTCTGGGTCTCCCGGGGCCCAAAAGGCTGCCACGTCAGCAATTGTCGGATATGCAACACGACGATAGAAGTGAAAAGACTGTGGGTGGTGAAAGCGGGTGCATACCGTTACTAATCAGTGCTTGAACTCAAACAAATGGTATTCGGGAGTAGCGGCTCAGCCCATTGCAAGCCTAATGACTCTTCAACATAACCGTCGGGTGGTCAAAGGATGATAAGAGTGTCCCAAGCCTGGTTCAGTTGCTTGATCCAAGTCCTCAAAACACAGCTAAAAATACGCGATATCTTGTTGGGTATGTTATCGTCAAGCAAACGTGTTAGGAAACTGATGGTTTCCTATGGCGCGATCGGGTATTCTCAAGAAACTCACCGAGTCGGAGATACCTGGTTCCGGCAAGTTGCTAGAGAAGGTGGAGAGGGGGAGATTGAAAAGTCTGTTTGGGAAAAAATAGTTGTATTGTTTCATTATCTTGTATGAAACACTGTTGTCAGTCAAATGTATGAATGGGTTAACGGAACGTTTTCATAAGTTTCTACAAAAATAAAATAAATAATTGCTGCTTCTATTTTCTTTGGCGTGTTTTAAACTTGTTAGTTAAAAATTTGATATAATATAAAATCATTTTAAAGGAAAATTTTGAAAAGCTTATAATGATTTTATTAAACGTAACATACAAAGGCGGTCTTTTAAATGTAAAATGTCTAAAAAAAAAAATTAAATGGGTTTTTTCGAGGGACATGTGAAATGATGTTTGATCATTTCGGTATCTGTATGAGGGGTAGCCTGATGGTAAGATATAAAACATTTTTGATTTTGAAAGAGACCCGAAAAGGAGTGTTATTGATTTGAAATTTATATAACTCTATTTGAATAACCCCAACTAAATAGTTTTATTCGGTTTCAATTATGATATTCAACAGAATACGAAACATTTTGTATATCCGATTCGATCCGAAAAAATGGCTATCTCATCATTATATATCTTATTAAGAATTCAACTTGTTTTTTTTTTTTTCATGTTTCAGAAACAATTAGAATTTCAGTTTTTTTAACATCCCTAGGCTCAAGTTTAAACTTCATTAAATATTAATACTAATACATAAAAATAATTAAAAACATATGCCATCATTATATATTAAGTTATTTACTTCATGAACATGGATATGAATCATTTATTATAAATATGATTAATTAATAACTAATACATTTATTAAGTAAATGAATTTTATGTGAAACTGATTGTGAAGTTTATAAAATAAACTATTTTTTAATTAAAAGTGTATTTTTAAAGATTTAAGCATACTTAAATTGAATTAACATTAATTAATTTAATAAAAATATTAAAAATCAACTAAAACAAAATTTATAACTATCACATCAATTTTTTTTAAAACATAGTTTTATTGCTGCATGTGCTTATATATTATTGTATTGTATTTAACATGTTTAATAATTGTGTTTATTCATTCAATTTAAGACTATCCACAGCGGTCATCCCACAGAAAATCCTTCCCACCGAAATTTCATGCCACGTCATCACTCCACTGAAAATCTTAAACTCACAGCGGTTACCCACTGAAAACACTTCTCCACTATTATCTTGGCACCAATCAGAAAGCAAAAAAGGGGTTGCACCAATCAGAAAGCGAGACTGCATCGGGAAGCGGGGGCCGTAGAAGGCTATTAGGCGGGAGCTGCTGAGGGGGGGGGGGGCGTGTAGTCTAATACACAAATATTTAAAAAATATATAACAATTATTTGTTTAACACATAAACATGGGATGACAATAGTGTATTTTTAAAAAAAATATAGTTTTGGTTTTTAGATGTATGTATAGGTGGTGTCATTAAAATTTGATTTAGGCTAAAGGTCAAAAAAATGTATACATTGCCCTTTTGTTTTTTTTTTTTTAAATTTTATATAAAACTGTTTATCACTGCGTCTTTCTATTCTTATTATTATAACCCTTCGGCATCTTATTTTACGGTTTTTAGGGGACTAGGAGTCGTCCAAAACTCCCCACTTTTCTCCGTTGTCACATCAGCGCCACATCAGTTTTCCTCGCTTTTTCCCACTTTTTCCCACTTTTCCCCATTTTTGCACGGTGTCGTCCCATTTTCCCCCACTTTTCCCCATTTCAAATCTTATTTTTATTAATTATTTTAACATGATGATATTGACGTCTTAATAAAAAAAATATGTTTTTAAATATTTTAGTTAACTCATGTTTCTAAAAGATAGTTCATGAGGTATTTGATGTTATGATCATGTAATTCGATCATTTGTATAGCCTACTGCCCGTATTGCTTATCATAACAAACCCATTATAACATTCAAGGAATTGGTGTAGTAGTAAAACGGAGTAAAGACAACTTAGAAGTCTTAAGTTCAATTCCAACTTTGAACGATTTTCCTTGGAGTCCACTAAAACGGAGTAAAGCACTATATTTTTCTAAAAGTTTACCCGTCCCGCAGCGAAGCGCGGGTCGTATCCCCTTGTTTATTATTAATATCAAAAAAAATAATATACGTCCATTTAAAAAATGTATCAATATTCCTGGTTTTTCTAATTGGGTTCAATTTTAAGAAAAATTCTCCCTTCCGATCATTTTTTAGTGATAGTATACGAAAGAAACCTCATTAGAAAACGATTTGTAATACATGTTGGTTTGACGTTTCGAGCAATCAAACCGGTTGACTGGTCAACCTAAACAACAAATCGGTTATTTCACGGTAAACCAGCTCGGGTAATCAGTATCGGTCTTGAGATCGAACCAATTAGGCAATTATGGTTATGACTGTTAAAAATTTTTAACCGAGTTACTGGTTCGGTTGTTTCAAAACCAATTTTCGACCGGTAACCGGTTCCTGCAACTCAAGCTATCAACATCATATCACATTGTGGGTTATTATGACAACATTAGATTTTATGATTACACAACTATTAGAATTCAGAATCACCCGAAGATGTATCAAAGCCTTAATATGCGTTGTTGCTCAATTTACATACTCATATGCATATTTGGTTGCCTGAATATGAAACCATGAGTTGTTTACTGTTCACTTTTCAATTTTCGTTTTTTATAATTTAATATGGTATTCATAGAAGTTCTATGATGATATAAATACTATTTATTATAACGATGTCTTCGATTTTTGATAGATACGTGTGTCGAGAATTTTGCAACTCTCATAACTTTATCTTTTGAATTAAACTGGATTGCAAATGAGGTTTAGAATATATCTGGAAAATGTTGAAGAAGATGATAGTCTTGAAAATCAATTTCAAGAAAAAATTATAAAATATTATATTACAATCATATCTTTTTTGCATTTTTTGTCAATTAATGAATCAATAATGCAACATTTGTTTTATCTCATTTAATCCATGCTATTCATTATTGAATCCAATGACTACACTTGAGTTTCTAACGTTTTTACAACTCATTACAGCCTTCAAATTATCTATTTGTTTGTCTCTAAGTTACTTAACTAATAAATAAATGTTTTCTAAAAATAGTTGATGTATTTTTAGAGCACCTTGATATGTTTTTTCCGTCTCTTTCTCCTATTAAATATATCATATATTAAATAATAATACTAAATATTAAATATATTTTTCACACATTTTTGAATTAAATAAAACTTTTTTAATACATTAATATTAAAATAAACATATCTTTTTAAAAAAAAACAAATTGTTATAAAATATATAATTTTCAAAAATAGATTTTCAAAACGAAATATTTAAAGAAACAAACTTTGAAAAGATTAGTGCTAAAAAATAATATAATCATTTTATTATTTATTCTTTGAAATTATATATTCAATCATATTTTATGTTAAAAAATCATCTTATATAGTTTACATTTTTATTATGTAATAATATATTTTTATTCATCTTGTGTAATACACGTGTTATTAACCTATTATGTGCGTGTGTATATATATATATGGGATAGTTCGAATGTTAACCCTTTCTTATTGCGATAATCGAATAACTAAACCTTTATTACTTTGGGGCCTCATATTAAAATAAATATAAATGTGTAAGTTATGAAGTGTTGAAACTAATTGATTCCATGTTAAAAATTTTTGGATAACTTTTTGACTTCTTAATTTATTTACTATATAGAATGAGTTTTTTATATATCTCCAATTTTAAGCTCAATCAATAAAAGAACTTAATTGTTGCAATATTATGTACAAAAAATGTGTCAATTTGGAGTAATCCAAAATAGACATATTTTAAATTCATTCATAAAATTTATTTTTTGTTTCAACGTTATGAAATCAAATAAACCAGAAATAATGACAATAAAAGTAAAAAATGAAACTAATGAACCTTCAAATTAACTTTTGAACTTTTTCTTATTTTTTTATTAATGTAAGTAAGCCCTACGTTAAGTAAAGAAAAAAAAGAAAAAAAATGCACCTTTAGATTTACTTTTGTGTGGACCCCAAAGTAATAAGATGTAGTTATTCGGTTAATGCAATAAACATGGGTTAAATTTGATCATCTCCCTATATATATATAGGATCGAGAGCATGAAGATTTAATTTGAGTAAATATAAACAATATAAAGTAAACGAATTTAAAAACTTCAAAATAAAATAGCATTATGGCATAAGCATAAATTAAACAACAATAAATTTAAAAAATACCTTCGTTTATTTCTTGAGAATGTGAATCACAAATAATTTCTTTACAATTGGGAGGAGCTATAATTATTTGACAATTTAAAGACCTTGAACATTGAGAGGTTGATAATACAAGTTTTTGTTTGAGAGGATTTTTCATACATTTATTCTAAGGGTTGTTTTTTCGAATGAATAACTAATCTATGGAGTCTTCTATTTATAGCCAAGAATTTCATCCAGAGCATCTTCAAAATCTAAATGATAATTGATGGTTGTCTGCCATTGAAAAAAGTTGATTGTCTTGATCTTGAATAATTGATCTGCTTTTTGAAAAGTTAAATGTCTTCATATGAATAATTGGTCTTCTTTTGAAAAGTTGACAAGGTGTCTTGATAGAGTATTTTGAAAATAATTGAAGCATTGTCGGCCACCATAAAAGTCTTTTGTCTTCATCTTGAATTGAGGTCTTGATTAGGTCTTGAGTAATTGATTCTTCTGCTTTTTTGAAAAATTTTATTTTATACTTTTTTTTTATAATTCTATATCATCATAAGGGTATTGAGAATCTTGATAGATATTATCTTCGGTTATTGATTTCTTTGATGGAGATGGAGAATGTCGGATTTCACTTATAATTCGTTGCATTTCTTCTGGAGTTGAACATGATTGTAGTCTAATAATATAATCTTGATCTTCATATAAATTAAGAGATTGATTAACTGGAGACTTTAAAGATCTCTCATGCTGATTAGTAATAGATCTATAATAATCTTGAACTGCTGATATATTTGCTTATCTACTGAAAATTTATTCGTCCATTACTTCTATAATGTCTTAATAATAGAGGAGGAGATAATTCTTGTTGTGGTTGATAATGATATGTCCAAGAAGAAATCCAAGGAATTCGAAATATAGTCATAAATTGTAGAGTATACTCAAAATCTGGAGTTCCTTCTTGCTTGAAATAATATATAAACTTATTATATGAGAGAGAAATTTCTTTGGGAAAAACTGCTGGTATTATTCTCATATATTTGAACAATTTAATAAATCATCTTGGATAATTGTTTGAGAATTGATCATCAAAATTAATAAACCAAGAATGATTGAAATTTCTTATTAAAAATACTTTATCCCATGCTTCATGATAATCGTAATAATTGTATTGGGGATATGATGCAAAATTGGAAAGAGTTTTCTGAACAAATGGTTTAGATTTCCAATCTTCAGAAGTCAAAACTATTCTAATTTTTTTTTTGAATAATCAATTTTTGATGAGTCTTGAGAATTCATAATATGTTGAATATCAACAGATCCCGTATCTACAAGTATAGTTTGATAACATTCTCTAGTTTTTTTTTATCAGAATCATAAAAATGACAGTGTCTTGGATATAGATAATCTATAAGACTTAGAAATCTTTGAGAAACTTTTTCTTCTTCTATAGGTTCTAATATTTTTACAGTTTAATAATAAGATTGTATAGAAAATGGGATAGATTCAGGTTTAGTATATGAGGAATTGATTGAGGGATTAATTATAGGTGATTTGAAGAATTTGGATGAGTAATTGACTTTGGTAATACTCTTGTCTGAATAACAGAAGCATAAGGTGGTCTGGGTCTTGGAGCTGGAGATAGAGGAGCAAATCGATTTATTATTGGTAATGGTGATGGTGAGGTTGATGAGGAACTTGAGAATTGAGAAGACTTTGCTAATCGTTGATTTGTAAAAATAATCTTCTTAGAATCTGAATTCATGTTCCCTGTAAAAATTCTCTTGATAAAAAGTCAGGTAAAGAATTGTTTTCACCTTTTATAAATTCAATTTGAAAATCAAAATTGCTTAATAATGCATGCCATCTTGCAAAAATTTGTTTAGAAATTAGATTTTTTATATCTTTTTCTAAAATATGCTTTGCTGATAAACAATTAATTCTTAATAAAAAAATGTTTCATATATAAGTCATCTTCAAATTTTTTGATACATAAAACAATACCTAATATTTCCTTTTTTATAGTAGAATAATATTTTTGTGTTTCATTCTATGATCCTGAATAATATCTTGTTAATTGTTCTTTTTCATTGTTTATTGTTTATTTTAAAATTCCATCAAATCCTAAATCACTAGCATCAGTTTCAACAATTAACTTAGCTTTAAGATGTGGAATATTTAAGCATGGTAATTGCTTTATTTTACTTTTAATATGTTTTATAACATCAGTATGTTCTTGTTTCCATGGTTCAGGATTCTTTTTTAGCCTATTATATAAAGGTTTACATATTATTCCTAAATCTTTAAAGAAATCGTGTATATAATTTAAATATCCTAAAAATCTTTGTAATTGTTTTTTATCTTTTATTTCGTTTGGGAATTTACTTGAAAAATTCTAAACTGCTATTAATTAGTATAATAGTTCCTTGCTTTATATTATGACCTAAAAATCTTATCTCTATTTTAAATAAATTAATCTTAGTATGAGAAACTACTAATCCATTTTTATGAATTATATCATAAAATATATTTAAATGTTTAAAATGTTAATAAAAGAATTAGAATATATTAATGCATCATCAATGTAAACTATTGAAAAATTTCCTATAGGAATAATTATATCATTCATAAAATTCTGAAATTCTGAAGGTGCATTTTTTAAACCAAATGGCATTACATTCCATTCGTAATGTCCAAATGTAACATTGAAACATGTTTTATATTTATCTTTTTCAGCAATTTGTATTTGTCAAAAACCAGATTTCATATCAAATTTTGAAAATACTTTGGCTTCATATATCTTTTTAAATAAATCTCTCTTAATAGGAATATGATATCTTATACATTCTAAAACTTTGTTTAATGGTTTATAATTTATTACTAATCTTAGAGAACCTCTTTCTATTTCTGCATTATTATTAACATAAAATGCAGAACATGACCATGGAGATTTGGAAGGCCTAATTAACTTTTTATTTAATAATTCTTTTATTTCTTTTTTTACAATGTTTTTCTAATTCTTGATTCATATGAATAGATTTAGATTTTGTAGGTATTTCTTTTTCATTAAAATTTTTTATATAGGGTAAAGTAACTATATGTTGTTTTCTTTGTCAAAATGCATTAAGTATATTGGAACATACATTTTTTATAAACTTATTTTCAATATTTTTAATTCTAGTTATAATATTAGTATCATTTAATTGTTCCTTTATTCTTTCATTTTTTATTTCATTAATTAAAAATTGTTTTTGTTTTTCTTTTAAACATATCATATTAATTTGCTTGGTTAATACTGGTTCAGTGAATTCAAATATAATTTCTTTATCTAAAATCTTTGTACTTATTCCGAAACTATTTATAGTGAATGGATATAATTGTGTATTAAAAGGTGTTCATAATATTATTTGTGATGTTAAGTTTTTTACTAATATTAATTGAGTTTTATAACAATAATTTTCTTTACATATATTACATTTGATAACTTAAAATTTATTATAAGTCTTGAACCGCTAGCTGTTGATAATCTATAAGAAGTTTTACATAATATTCATTCTTGAATACAATTCATATCAGCCTCACTACCAATTAAAGATTTATTGACTATTACATTTAATTTAGTATACCATTTTAGGTAATTTAATTCTTTTAATATATTAATTTCATTGGTTTCTCCATCATTATTACTATCTTTATGTATCACTATTTCTTTCCTTTTTCAATATTTTTAATTTGCATTTTAATTATATTAATATCTTGTTTTATAATTTTTAATTCTTCTTGTAATTCTTGTATAGTTATTGGTTTTTCTATTTTATTAAATTTTTGAAAAAATATCTTCTAGATTATATATTTTAGTTTCTTTATCTTTTATTTATTTTTTATTAAAATTTTCTTTTAATTTATCTAAATATAATTGTTTTAAATTTATATCATCAGTTTCTTCTAATACTTTTAATAATATCATATTTTCATCATCATTTATCATATTTATAGAACCAATATTGCATATACAAGGACCAATGCATTCGCATTCTTCATCATGAGAATTATTATTACTACTAGTAATTGATGCGAGCAGTCAGTATACTAAAAACAAGACTAAATTTAATCTATTTAACCTAAGCTAAAGACACCAAATCTAATACTAGACCTATACTTAACCTAAACACCTAGTAATAATCGAAAATCCTAAACTAGACCGCTCCTAAGGCAAGTGTACCTGTCGGTGGCAGAATAGCTGATGGAAGTCCGGATATCGAACCAATGGACACTAGTATAACAAACTAAACCTAGACTGTGAACTAACTAAGGTAAAAGAGGGGGTTTGGTGCAAACTGATAATTTGACCAGACTGAACTGACTAACACACTAAGCTAACAACTATACTAAAACAGCAAACTAAAATTGATAATGAAACTGGAGTCTAACTGCAGTGAGGAAAAACTGGTATATCTAGGCTGGGAATCAAAAGTATGACAGATGCTGATCTGGACTGACTTATGAAGGATGAAGACTAGGATCTTAAGGAACAGAGCAAGGAATACCTAATGGGACCCATATCAGATACCAGACAACTCCAATGTGAATCCTAAGGCTGTAATGTATGCAATAGTCTATCGGGTCACCTTCCGGATTTCCCGATATGCAATTGCACTCTAACGGGTGGATCACCTCCCGGATTTCTCCACCCGTTTGTATCCTAAGACACTAGAGAGCTATAAAGTTGACAACTTTGACATGGATTGACACTAACACTAAGTAGATCTAAGACAACGCCCTCCCGGGTCGTTTAACTCAAATATCTTAAGTGAAAGAGACCAACCATCTAACCTATCACATCCCGGATTTCTAGGTTAGGTCACACATGTAAACAATCAACACTTAATGAAGTCTAATCCTATGGAATGTGATCAACAACCCATAAACTAACCTAAAACACAAAGTAGTAGGCCTAACATGCATCTATGTGTGGAAAGACCTTCCTAAATACATGTGGATCAAACATTCATCAAGTATTATCATTCAAACCATGCAAATATCATCAAAGATTCAAACTTTACAGCTGATTACAAAGCATATATCATCCACAAGCATAAATCATGTCCAAAATCATCAAAGATCAAAACTTTATCATCCCAAACCTAGATATAACCATAGATCTAGCCAACAATCATCTCAACAGTAACCAAACAGGTCTGATATATGTCTAAAAACATCTTTAACTACTGATTTAAAATAGAACATGAAAAGATAAAGAAAATACTCAAAAGCAAGCTCCTCCTTCACTTCAACAAGCTCTAATCAAGCCTTCTACTCCATGATGAAGCTCCAGCAGCTCCCAGGCTTGATTAGGGTTCCAAAGATGCAGAAGAAGACCCCCAAAACGGCTGGAATGCGATCCATTTATAGAGGGCTTGAAATTAGGGTTTTACGCTAAAAAATATCTGGGGTGCATCGCCTAGCGGGCTTGCACAAGGCTAGGCGATGCACGCGGATAAAAAGGAAAAGTGGCGGCTGATGATGCCAGGCGCAACGCCTGGGGCCAAGCAGCCATGCTAGGCGTACCGCCTAGGGTTCTTTTCTTTGTTTTCTTCGCTTGATCAACCGCACTCGATTCCGATGCTCATTTGTCCTCATTTCCGCTCCTTTTGGACACATTCATGCACGAAAACACTAAAATGTAAAAAGGAACTAAAACCGACTCGAAATATTTACAAAACTAACGAAAACAGACTCGAATATGTAGAAAAACGAATGTGTTAGACTAACACATCAGTAATATAATTTAAATCATTGCTACTATAATATGAAATATCTTCTTCACTAATATTAGTATCTAATATTTTATTAATTTGTTCTTTTAATTCTTCTGTTATATTTAATTCATTAATTTTTCTTTTTGTATAACAATTTTTTAAGGTATGACCTCTTTTCCCACAAGTACAACAAGTAATTATATTTCGTTTTTTATAAAATCTTTTGTTTTTATCTTTCTTATAAAACTTTTGTTCTTCTTCTTTTCCTTTATTATTTTTATTATAATTTTTTATTTTTATAAATTTATTTTTATTTTTAGAATTTTCTGGTAACCTTAAGTTTTCAAAGCTATATTGTTGACAAAAATTTCCTAATTCATTTCTTCCATTTATACCATCTTTTTTCATTTCTTGTTTTAATTTTAAATCATTACATATTTTTAATCCTTCTTGATTTATATAATTTATTATTTGTCCATATGTTAGATCTTCATATGGTATATTATTATTATTATTTTCTTTTTTAATATTATCTCTTATTTTTTTTGTAAATAATTTTGGTAATTCTGCAATAAATCTTACTTTCTAATATGATTGTCTACAATCTTGTCTTGTAATTACTTTAAATATAAATACATCTTTATACCATCTAAAATCTTGTAATTTTCTACATGTTAGATTTAATAATATTAATGAATTCCTCTCTTGATAATCTGAAGGATTTCTTATAAATTTTCTTATAATGGCAAAAATAAGAGTGTTTATTATATCTGATTCTTGAGTTGGAATTTGTGTATTATTTTCTGTTTTTACAATAATTTTCTTTGCATTAATTATAAACTGTTTTTCTGATTCTGAAATATAATGATCCCACCAGCCTTTTAAATTTCCAGTAAATACGGAAATAATCATATTAAGGATTTGAAGTTCATCATTTCCTAGTGACTTATAAGCATTTGCTGCCATTGTCATTTCTTGTAATATTTTTGAAATCTGAAATTCAGATTGACCATCAATATTCCATTCATATAAAGATTTTTCATCATATTGAATATAAGTCCAGTTACCATCTTCTTCATATTGTAAATCAGGAGGAGTTGGTCTATATTACCAATTCCTTGTTTCTGGTTTTGGAGTATAAGTATTAAAATTATTTCTTCTTAATTTATTTATAGTTATTAAATTAATATTATTAAATTGGGCTTCTAAATCATCATTAGAGAAACCTGTTTCACCAGATTCATCATTTATTGTATTTATGTTTAGCTTTTTTAATTGTTCTTCTAATAATTTTAATGTTTTCTCTTCTTTGTTAAGATTTATAGGAGTATCTATATTAAAAGGTTTAAATATGGGATTTTCTATTATAAGTTTTGATGTATTTTTATTATCATTCTTTGATGTACTTGCTTTATCATTATTTTTGTTATTAAATTCTATTCTTTCTAATTGTTCTCCTATAGTATTTAATTTTTTATTTGTATAATTATTTTGAAAAATAACTGTATTTAATTGATGTGTTAGTTTAACACATTCGTTTTTATACATATTCGAGTCTCTTTTCGTTAATTTTGTAAATATTTCGAGTCAATTTTAGCTCCTTTTTACATTTTAGTGTTTTTGTGCAGGAATGTGTCCAAAAGGAGTTGAAACGAGGGAAAACGGGCATCGTAATCAAGTGCGGTTGATAAAGGGTAGAAAACGAAGAAAAGAACCCTAGGCGGTACGCCTATCGTGGATACTTGGTGCCAGGCGATGCGCCTGGCATCATCAGTCACCAAACCCTCTTCATCCGCGCGCATCGCCTAGCCGCACGCATCCCCGCTAGGCGATGCGCCCCAGATGGATTTCATGCCCAAAACCCTAATTTCAAGCCCTCTATAAATTGATCGCATTCCAGCCTTTTTGGGAGTCTTCTTTTGCGTCTTTGGAACCCTAATCGAGCCTAGGAGCTGCTGGAGCTTAACCATGGAGTATTTGGCTTGATTAGGGCTTGTTGAAGTGAAGAAGGACCTTGCTTTTGAGTATTTTCTTTATCTTTACATGTTCTTAGTTTAAAGCAGTAATCTTTCATGTATTTAGACATATTTTAGACCTGTTTTGTTACTGTTGATATGATTGTTGGCTAGATCTATGGTTGTATCTAGGTTTGGGATGATAAAGTTGTGAACTTTGTTGATTTTGGACTTGATTTATGCTCATGGATGATATATGCTTTGTAATCAGTTGTAAAGTTTGAAACTTTGATGATATTTGCATGTGTTGAATGATTATATTTGGTGAATGTTTGATCCACATGTGTTTAGGAAGGTCTTTCCACACATAGATGCATGTTAGGCCTACTACTTTGTGTTTTAGGTTAGTTTATGGGTTGTTGATCACGTTCCATAGGATTAGACTTCATTAATTATAGTTATTTGCATGTGTGACCTAGCCTAGAAATCCGAGAGGTGATAGGTTAGATGGTTGGTCTCTTGCACTTGGTATATTTGAGTTAAACGACCCGGGAGGGCGTTGTCTTAGATCTACTTAGTGTTAGTGTCAATCCATGTCAAAATTGTAAACTTTATAGCTCTCTAGTGTCTTAGGATACAAACGAGTGGAGAAATCCGGGAGGTGATCCACCCGTTAGAGTGCAATTGCATATCGGGAAATCCGGAAGGTGACCCGATAGACTAGTGCATACATTACAACCTTAGGATTCCCATTGGAGTTGCCTGGTATCTGATCTGGGTCCCATTAGGTATTCCTTGGTCTGTTCCTTAAGATCCTAGTCTTCATCCTTCATAAGTCAGTCCAGATCAACATCTGTCATACTTTTGATTCCCAGCCTAGATACACCAGTTTTCCTTACTGCAGTCAGATTCCAGTTTTATTATCAGTTTTAGTTTGCTGTTTAGTGTAGTTGTTAGTTTAGTGTTTCAGTCCGTTTCAGTCTGATCAGGTTATCAGTTTGCACCAAACCCCCTCTTTTACCTTAGTTAGTTCACAGTCTAGGTTTAGTTTGTTATACTAGTGTTCATTGGTTCGATATCCGGACTTCCATCAGCTATTCTGTCACCGACAGGTACACTTGCGTTAGGAGCGGTCTAGTTTAGGTTTTCCGATTATTACTAGGTGTTTAGGTTAAGTATAGGTCTAAGATTAGATTTGGTGTCTTTAGCTTAGGTTAAATAGATTAAATTTAGTCTTGTTTTTAGTATACTGACCGCTCGCATCATTAATGTTTTAGTTGTATCTTCACTAATTTTTGCTAATGGTTTACCTATATATTCTTCATTTTCTTTTATAATTTTTATATCTTCATGAGATGAACGAATACTTATTAATTCTTCTTTATTACTTATTTTTATATAATTCTTTGTAATTTTA
Source organism: Mikania micrantha (assembly GCA_009363875.1). NCBI lineage: Eukaryota > Viridiplantae > Streptophyta > Magnoliopsida > Asterales > Asteraceae > Mikania > Mikania micrantha. The sequence goes on along the minus strand of SZYD01000987.1, from coordinate 187,297 downwards.
GTATTAACTAATATTAGTTCAATAGTAGGATATTTAATATTATTCTTTTTACCATATACAGGGAGCCAAGTAAAGAAATTAATATTTTCATTATTTTCAATCATATATGATTATCATTCTATATTATGAATAAATCTAGAATCTTTATCAAAATTATTATGATACCATTTTAGTTTTTTTTTATTATAATCATTTAATATTTCACATCTTAAAAAATTTAACATCTCTTTATCTATGTTAACAAGTATATTTTGATATTTCTGTAGAAATTATTTTTATAAGTTCAAATTGATTTTTTATTCTTTCTTCGAAATGTATTTGAAGGTTTGTAAAATAATATAGCATTATTACTTCATTGTCTATATCATGGTTGTAAAAATCGCTAGGCGCTAGTCGAGCGGTGAGGTACCGCTTAGGGATTAATTGGGATTAATCGGCGCTAGGCGGATTGGAATTTTTATATGTAATTTTACAAATATATATTATATACACACATCAATATCAATAATTTAATATAATATTTCAAATAATTTTAAAAAATATACTTAAATATACTAAAAAAAACACTTTAAAGTGCAAACTTAAACACTGAGTTCAAAGTTTAGAGATAAATTTCGATGTTAACTGCCTGGATTCGATGTTTTAGAGACATATTAAAGATTTTCGGTAGAGAAATGTCTAAATAATCATGAAATTGGTCTCTTTTTACCATAAAAAAGTCAAAAAAAGTCAAAAAAATGAAAAAAAAAAATAAAAATCTGATCGGGCCGCCTAGGCCAAAAATTAGACAGTAGATGGGCGCCTAGGCGCCGCCTAGGCCGATTTTTACAACACTGGTCTATATCTTCATCAAATTTATCTTTGTTAAAATAATTTTTTACTTCTATTAATTCCTTTTGAAAAACTTCTAATTTATTAAAACATTCTTTTATAAATGATTTATAAAATATCATCTTAGGATTTCTAATTTGAATTTTAGTATCACTCATTATAATTCTTCATAACTTCCCATATCAGATTTGGTTGGTCTGTAAGTATTATTATCATCTTTAACACTTTTTTCTTCATATAAAGTTCTAGGTATAGAATTAGAAAAATCTATTCATGATATTTTCATTGATTGTGATCTTCTAATAATATTTTCTTTAAAAATATTTGTACTATTACTTGATATAGAATGTCTAGGAAAATCATTATTGAAAGTTATTTCTATAGAACCATCAGAATTTTCTATTATACTTGATGTTTGATTTTCTGTATTTATAGGTTTTGGAGGGTTTATTTCTTGTAAATTCCATGATAATGATTGTGTAATTTCATTCCATTTTAATCTTTTAGGAGTTATTACTTTTGCATGCATAGTATTAGCTTCAAATAATATAGTTTCATCTTTTGGAGATATTAATCTAGTTTTAGTATCTATTGTAGTAGTCATAGTTTTGTAATAAACTCTATATATTATTACTGCAGCATTTGTTTTTTCTTTAAATTATAAATTTCTTGTCTTAATAGTTAAAGTTAAAGTATCAAGAATATTTGGATTAAACAATCGTATAGAAAAATTAGGATAGCAATTAAAGTATATTGGATCATTTGCTATATTTGATTCGGCCATAGCTAATAGTAAATTATTAAAATTGGTATGCCTAGCATCTCTTATAATAAGTAATACAGGATCATCTATTCCTAATTTAAACATAGGTTTTATAGCTAATTGGACTAATCCTATATGTAAAAATTTGTAATTTTTTCTATGTCTTAATATAGCTTCTTTTGTTAATAATTGTAAATTTTGATGTTCCTTATTTATAGGTATAGTTTGTTCAGTTGTTTTAATTGAATAATCTTGCAAAAAATCAAAAGTTCCTATTTTATATATAATCTTAACATCTTGTTCAGGTATATTCCAGTTTAATAAATGTAACCCCCGGTTACTATTCAACATTTTAAAATAATATCAGAGTTGGTCCCAGCAAATTTTTCAATTTTAAAACCTTGTCTGACCCTCTTTATTTAATAATATTAAACAAAGTTTAACGCAAACGTAAACGTATCACACATTTTACAATACTTATTTACATAAGTAAGTTTAAACCAAAATTTCAAACGTTTGCAACAAGGTTTGTTTGTTCGATTCCTGCTCCACCTCGATCCTTACAGCCGTGTACGTCATTTTTGACCTACAAACATCACACAATAATTCCCATTAGTTCATAAGAACTAAGTAAGTAAACCCCAATGGTTTCTTAACAATAAAATGTAAAAATACATTTTTCACAATCAACATTCAACTGAGTCATTTCTATTTGAATTGACTCTCACAATATAAAATATCACATTACCAATCATCAACTATTGCTCACAATAGTTTAATCAATATTACACTATGGGGTTCACATTCCTGTGCTTCCACCATAGCCAAATGCCAGCACCTCTGGCTATCCACCATTGTGGAGTCATAAATAATTCAAGTCTTAAGATGTTCACCAACCGGTACTTCCATCTAAGACAATTGACAGCACCTCTGTCTATCCACCATTGTGGAGTCATATATAATTCAAGTCTTAAGATGTTCACCAACCGGTACTTCCATCTAAGACAATTGCCAGCACCTCTGGCTATCCACCATTGTGGAGTCATATTTATTAAGTCTAAGATGTTCACCCACCGGTACTTCCATCTAAGACAATTGCCAGCACCTCTGGCTATCCACCATTGTGGAGTCATATTTATTAAGTCTAAGATGTTCACCCACCGGTACTTCCATCTAAGACAATTGCCAGCACCTCTGGCTATCCACCATTGTGGAGTCATATTTATTAAGTCTAAGATGTTCACCCACCGGTACTTCCATCTAAGACAATTGCCAGCACCTCTGGCTATCCACCATTGTGGAGTCATATATAATTCAATCAAATTACTATGATGTTCACCCAACCGGTATTTCCATCATAGAAGTCCCACACTATTATTTACCAAGGTATTGGAATTATCATAGGTTGTTGAACTTTTATTGTTCAACGTTTCCCTATTACCAATGCCATATTTATCATATAATTCATTCAACAACAAATTCAATATTTATTATGTGATGTCATAGTTGTGGGATTACTTACCTTAATCAGATAAGGGATTAGCAACTGCAGGCTCCTTTCCTGCTCTATGACTAGTGGTTTGATTTCCACTACCACCACCTAGTTGCAAAATACATATATACAACTAGTTTCAACACGTATAGCACGTACAATCAAATTCAACACACTTGACTGATTTGACTTTCTCAAAGTCAATTCATCACATAACTGACTCTATCTTACTATATTTAGCAAGTTTTAGTCAATTATCACACTTATTCATATTTCATGCCTTCCCAGGCAATTTATCAAATAATTGATGTTCATTATATTAGTTACGATCTTTAATTATTTTTATTATTCAATTTTTATTTTTAAGATCAAAACTATTGATAATGGTAACATCAATTCATCAAAATCATCATTTAATCTATGGATTATAATCCATAATTTATTTGAAATCATATTCAATCCATCCTGCTAGTTATCCTACCATGATATGGGTTTCATAACAACCGGACATTATCCCGGCTTCAAAACGAAGATTTCACCGTCAAAATATCAAGTTCTTCGTTTCTAACAATCCCTAGTTATCAACTAGGCAATAATCAATACCCATAATCATATTATTACAATCAAAACTAGATTTAATCCACAAAATATTAAACTAGTAGGATAAAACGAATCGTTACCTAATCGAACGGATATTCAGTCGCAAAACAACGATCAGATGTTGCAGATACGTTCCCTGGTACGATCCGTGGGTTTAATCGGCTTCAAATCGGAGTTTGGCAGCCTCACAATCGTCTGTTGATGTTGGAAGTTCGAAAGAAAGAGTTTACAAACTCTTTTGCAAGAAATCTGATCAACTTAAGGTGTTTCAAAACCGCCTCATCCGTCGCGTACCGCGAAGAGGGCCTCACAAGCTCTTCGCGTACCGCGAAGAAATCCGGAGTTTTAAGATATTTTGGGTTCGTCGCGTACCGCGAAGAAACCTCAGAAACATCTTCGCGTACCGCGAAGAGTCTTCTTTATGATTTTCTTCGTTTCGCGATTCCGGACAATCCGTAACTCCGTTTCGCGCACGGTTTTCGCCCACGTTCATCATTTCTCATATACTATCAACTTGTAATAATTACAATCATCAAATCAACGTGGATTTCTAGAACGATCACATGTGCTCTTGCCATTGATGACATAATTCACATATTTTCAAATCACAACAACCACAATCGTTTAATTAACGATTATTTTCAAATACATTTCATTATAAGAAACCGGTTGTTACAAATCTCCCCTCCTTACGAAGGTTTCGTCCCCGAAACCGATTAAACATCAAAAAGGAAAGGATAATACTTTCTCATTTCATTTTCTGACTCCCACGTAACTTCAGAACCGGTTCTATTTTTCCACTGAACCTTCACCTGACTCAGTGATTTATTTCTAAGTTGCTTGACCTTTCGGTCAAGTATTGCCACTGGCCTTTCCACATAATTTAACCTCTCATCAATTTCAATGTCTTCCAGTGGTACGTACGCAGATTCATCTGCTAAACATTTTCGTAAGTAAGAAACGTGGAACGTATTATGAATTCCACTTAATTCCTCTGGTAGCTCTAGGCGATAAGCAACTTCACCAATACGAGCTATGATTTTAAATGGTCCAATAAAACGTGGACTTAACTTTCCTCGCTTACGAAAACGTATAACACCTTTCCACGGTGAGACTTTTAACAACACAAAATCTCCTACCTGGAATTCAATGGGCCTTCTACGCTTATCAGCGTATGATTTCTGACGGTCTTGCGCCGCCTTCAGATGGGCACGTATCTGATCTATCCGTTCATTGGTAGCTTTCACTACCTTTTTATGCGCAAGTTCACGTTGCCCCACCTCTCCCCAACAAACGGGAGTTCGACACTTCCTCCCATAGAGCATCTCATACGGAGGCATTCCAATACTGGAATGATAACTATTATTATACGAGAACTCTGCCAAGGGTAAGTAATCATCCCAACTACCTCCAAAATCAATAATGCACGCTCGTAACATATCCTCTAGGGTCTGAATGGTTCTTTCACTTTGTCCATCAGTCTGAGGATGATACGCAGTGCTTAACAACAGTTTTGTTCCTAACTCTTCTTGAAAATTTCTCCAAAATCGAGAAGTAAATCGAGTATCTCGATCAGAGATAATGGTTACAGGCACACCATGACGAGACACAATTTCTCGTACATATATCTCTGCCATTTTATCAGAAGAATAGGTCTCACGAATGGGCAAGAAATGAGCACTCTTAGTCAACCTATCCACAATGACCCAAATCGTATCACATCCCTTCCTTGTTTTAGGAAGTTTAGTAATTAAGTCCATTGTGATATGTTCCCATTTCCACATTGGAATTTCCAATGGTTGCAACTTACCATAAGGTTTCTGGTGCTCTGCTTTTACCTGCATACAAGTCAAGCATTTCGACACATGTTTAACCACATCTCGTTTCATACCTGGCCACCAATAGTTCACCCGAAGGTCACGATACATTTTAGTAGCCCCAGGATGAATTGAGTACTTTGACTTGTGCGCTTCTTCCAACAATGCAGACTTAAGTGGACAAGTGGGAGGTATCCACACTCGACCCCACCTAGTCTTCAAACCACGACTATCTTCATCAAGATTATGAGCTTGCCCTTTAATCCTGTCTCGTTTCCAATTTTCTTCCTTTAAAGCTTCAGTCTGGGCTTCCTTGATCTGTTCAATTAGCCCTGAAGTAATCACAAGCTGCATAGCTTTCACTTTAATTGGTTCATACTCTTCCTTCCTACTCAAGGCATCTGCCACTACATTTGCTTTACCAGGATGATAAAGAATTTCACAATCATAGTCCTTGAGTAATTCCAGCCATCGTCTTTGCCTCATATTCAATTCCTTCTGAGTGAAGAAATATTTCAAGCTCTTATGATCAGTGTAAATGGTACACCTTACACCGTACAAATAATGCCTCCAAATCTTTAAGGCAAACACGACTGCTGCCAGTTCTAAATCATGAATAGGATAATTGATTTCATGGGTTTTCAGTTGTCTTGAGGCATAAGCAATCACCTTACCTCGTTGCATAAGAACACAACCCAAGCCAAGATAAGAAGCATCAGAATATACCACAAAATCATCAGGACCATCTGGTAATGTCAATACTGGTGCCTGAGTTAATTTGGACTTTAACTCTTGGAATGCTTTCTCTTGGTCATCACCCCACACAAACTTAACATCTTTTCTTGTAAGTTTGGTTAAAGATGAAGCAATCTTAGCAAAGTCTTGAATAAATCTACGATAATAACCGGCTAAGCCAAGAAAACTTCTGACATCAGTTGGATTTTTGGGTAGACTCCAATTGGCCACCGCTTGAATTTTAGAAGGATCAACCAGAATGCCATCTGCATTTATCACATGTCCAAGAAATTGGACTTCATGCAACCAAAAGGCACATTTAGAAAATTTGGCATATAACTTCTCTCTACGGAGAGTTTCAAGTACCTCCCGTAAGTGACAAGCGTGATCACCTTCATTTTTGGAATAAACCAGAATATCATCAATAAAAACAATAACAGATCGATCCAACATGGGACGACACACCCGATTCATCAAGTCCATGAATGCAGCCGGTGCATTAGTCAGCCCAAAAGACATGACAAGAAATTCATAATGACCGTATCGGGTTCGAAACGCTGTTTTAGGAATATCTTCTTCCCTAACTTTAATTTGATGATAACCCGACCGAAGGTCAATTTTAGAGAACCAAGAAGCCCCTTGTAACTGATCGAAAAGATCATCGATCCGAGGCAAAGGATATTTGTTTTTCACCGTCACTTTATTAAGCTCTCGATAATCAATACACATACGAAAACTTCCGTCCTTCTTTTTAACAAAAAGAACTGGAGCACCCCAAGGTGAGATGCTTGGACGAATAAAACCTTTATCGAGAAGATCCTGCAATTGAGTCATCAACTCTTGCAATTCAGACGGTGCTAAACGATAAGGAGCTTTTGCTATAGGCTTGGCTCCTGGAATAAGATCGATTCTAAACTCAACATTTCTATCAGAAGGGATTCCCGGTAAGTCATCCGGAAAAACGTCAGGAAAATCCCTAACAATTGGGACATCCTCCAAACACTTTACTGTTTTCTTAGCATCAATGACATAAGCTAAGAAGGATTGGGCCCCATGATTCATATACTTCATGGCCTTGACCAAAGAACATAAAACAACCCCTCCACGTTTTTCTCCTTGGATGGACAATTCATAACCACTCGGGGTTATCAATTGTATAACTTTGCGGTTGCAAAGAATATTGGCTTTATAAGAAGATAGCCAATCCATTCCAATAACAACATCAAACTCCCCCAATACCATGGGTATTAAATCAACAGCATAATCCTCTTTATTGATCGTAAGCTTACAGTTTCGATATATATCAAACACACAAAAACTCTTAGAATCAGCAACCTCTACTTCTAACGGTACAGGCAACTTTTCTAAGACAAAAGATGGATGATGCACAAATTTTATAGACACAAAAGATCGATTGGCTCCAGAATCAAATAACACATAAGCAGGTATTGAATTAACAAAGAAGGTACCTGTCACCACATCAGATGTGACTTTAGCCTCCTCTGCAAAAATCTGGAAAGCTCTCCCTTTTAGTTTGGGCGCTTCCGGTTTCTTTCCCGAGCCTTGAGATTTAAACGATCGGCTATCATCACTAATCGGTGCTGCCCTCTTAAGTTCAGGGCACTCACTCCTCCTATGACCTGGCTTATAACAATGATAGCACAGACTAGGAGAGCTCATGCACTGGGTTGCCAAATGTCCTGGCTTCCCACATTTATAACAGACAACAGGCCTAACACGACATTCCCCCGCGTGCATCCTCCCACAATTGGGACAAGGTTTAGTAAAAACAGGCTTTTTAAACAATTTGGCAAACTTTGCCTTTTTAGACGAACCTGTTTCTGTTTCAGCCTTTCGTTTATCTCCGCGATCTTCTTGTCGTTTCAATTCCAATTCCCGTTCCCGGGCACAATTAATCAACTCATTAAGTGTCTCACACTTAGAAGGCGTGAGAAACTCCCGGTACTTTGTGTTCAACATAGTATGATACCGGTTTATCCACATTCTTTCAGTCTGAAGAAGGTCAGGACAAAATTTAGCCTTGTCGAAGAAAATTGCAGTGATGGTATCAACACTTTCATCTTTCTGCTGTAGATGCAGAAACTCCTCAGTAATACGATCAATAGCGGCTTGAGGACAAAACCGCTTCAAGAAAAGTTCTTTAAACTGGGCCCACGTCAGCCCTTTTATTCCATCTCTGCCTTTTTCCTTCCTCAACAATTCCCACCAATCTTTGGCACGATCTTTCAACTGATTTCCAGCAAACATGACCTCATCAGACGGGTCACAATGACTAGTTTCAAACGTACTTTCAATATCAGATATCCAACGCTGGCTAATCAAGGGATCTACCTCCCCTTTGAACTCAGCTGGCTTACAAGCCATAAATTCTTTAAAAGTAGTTGTCTTAGAAGATTGTTTCATCTCCACTCCAGTTTCAAATTCAGACAACTCTTGATGAAGAAACTCTTTTAAGGAAGACTTAATTTCATCAATATATGTGGGCAAAGCAGCTTCAAAAGCCTTTGCCACCTCTTCCTTCACCATTATTTGAATTTCAGTGAGTTCCACCTTCTCACTGCTATTTACACCAGATGTATGTTCTTCAGCCATTCGTGGCTGAAATCATATAATTAAACAATCAGTATCCTGTATTCACACTATTTAACAATCTTGTACTTATATAGTACATAATCACCTTACCTAATATTCAAAATCATGATACAATCTGACTTAATTAAGGAAACGGTTATGTCATAAGCATCTCATTATACTGGCCAGGCATAATAACATGTTTATCACACACTCGTGCCCTTAATTTCATCATCTCATTTCATAATTGAGAAGTTCGGTTCACACAATTTATACACACAACAATGTGTACATATACAATTCAATACATAAATACTGACCTCATACCTCCGGCTTAATGATCGAGGCTGGAATCGAACGTTTCATCACATATCAAGAGCATAAGATTTGAGTCCAAGTGTGTTTCCAACACTTGAATCCCTCAAACCAATGCTCTGATACCAGCTTTGTAACCCCCGGTTACTATTCAACATTTTAAAATAATATCAGAGTTGGTCCCAGCAAATTTTTCAATTTTAAAACCTTGTCTGACCCTCTTTATTTAATAATATTAAACAAAGTTTAACGCAAACGTAAACGTATCACACATTTTACAATACTTATTTACATAAGTAAGTTTAAACCAAAATTTCAAACGTTTGCAACAAGGTTTGTTTGTTCGATTCCTGCTCCACCTCGATCCTTACAGCCGTGTACGTCATTTTTGACCTACAAACATCACACAATAATTCCCATTAGTTCATAAGAACTAAGTAAGTAAACCCCAATGGTTTCTTAACAATAAAATGTAAAAATACATTTTTCACAATCAACATTCAACTGAGTCATTTCTATTTGAATTGACTCTCACAATATAAAATATCACATTACCAATCATCAACTATTGCTCACAATAGTTTAATCAATATTACACTATGGGGTTCACATTCCTGTGCTTCCACCATAGCCAAATGCCAGCACCTCTGGCTATCCACCATTGTGGAGTCATAAATAATTCAAGTCTTAAGATGTTCACCAACCGGTACTTCCATCTAAGACAATTGACAGCACCTCTGTCTATCCACCATTGTGGAGTCATATATAATTCAAGTCTTAAGATGTTCACCAACCGGTACTTCCATCTAAGACAATTGCCAGCACCTCTGGCTATCCACCATTGTGGAGTCATATTTATTAAGTCTAAGATGTTCACCCACCGGTACTTCCATCTAAGACAATTGCCAGCACCTCTGGCTATCCACCATTGTGGAGTCATATTTATTAAGTCTAAGATGTTCACCCACCGGTACTTCCATCTAAGACAATTGCCAGCACCTCTGGCTATCCACCATTGTGGAGTCATATTTATTAAGTCTAAGATGTTCACCCACCGGTACTTCCATCTAAGACAATTGCCAGCACCTCTGGCTATCCACCATTGTGGAGTCATATATAATTCAATCAAATTACTATGATGTTCACCCAACCGGTATTTCCATCATAGAAGTCCCACACTATTATTTACCAAGGTATTGGAATTATCATAGGTTGTTGAACTTTTATTGTTCAACGTTTCCCTATTACCAATGCCATATTTATCATATAATTCATTCAACAACAAATTCAATATTTATTATGTGATGTCATAGTTGTGGGATTACTTACCTTAATCAGATAAGGGATTAGCAACTGCAGGCTCCTTTCCTGCTCTATGACTAGTGGTTTGATTTCCACTACCACCACCTAGTTGCAAAATACATATATACAACTAGTTTCAACACGTATAGCACGTACAATCAAATTCAACACACTTGACTGATTTGACTTTCTCAAAGTCAATTCATCACATAACTGACTCTATCTTACTATATTTAGCAAGTTTTAGTCAATTATCACACTTATTCATATTTCATGCCTTCCCAGGCAATTTATCAAATAATTGATGTTCATTATATTAGTTACGATCTTTAATTATTTTTATTATTCAATTTTTATTTTTAAGATCAAAACTATTGATAATGGTAACATCAATTCATCAAAATCATCATTTAATCTATGGATTATAATCCATAATTTATTTGAAATCATATTCAATCCATCCTGCTAGTTATCCTACCATGATATGGGTTTCATAACAACCGGACATTATCCCGGCTTCAAAACGAAGATTTCACCGTCAAAATATCAAGTTCTTCGTTTCTAACAATCCCTAGTTATCAACTAGGCAATAATCAATACCCATAATCATATTATTACAATCAAAACTAGATTTAATCCACAAAATATTAAACTAGTAGGATAAAACGAATCGTTACCTAATCGAACGGATATTCAGTCGCAAAACAACGATCAGATGTTGCAGATACGTTCCCTGGTACGATCCGTGGGTTTAATCGGCTTCAAATCGGAGTTTGGCAGCCTCACAATCGTCTGTTGATGTTGGAAGTTCGAAAGAAAGAGTTTACAAACTCTTTTGCAAGAAATCTGATCAACTTAAGGTGTTTCAAAACCGCCTCATCCGTCGCGTACCGCGAAGAGGGCCTCACAAGCTCTTCGCGTACCGCGAAGAAATCCGGAGTTTTAAGATATTTTGGGTTCGTCGCGTACCGCGAAGAAACCTCAGAAACATCTTCGCGTACCGCGAAGAGTCTTCTTTATGATTTTCTTCGTTTCGCGATTCCGGACAATCCGTAACTCCGTTTCGCGCACGGTTTTCGCCCACGTTCATCATTTCTCATATACTATCAACTTGTAATAATTACAATCATCAAATCAACGTGGATTTCTAGAACGATCACATGTGCTCTTGCCATTGATGACATAATTCACATATTTTCAAATCACAACAACCACAATCGTTTAATTAACGATTATTTTCAAATACATTTCATTATAAGAAACCGGTTGTTACAATAAATTATTTTCAATATGAGAAATACTAATTTATAAAGAATTCATATTTAAATATTCATCTTGATCATTAGAAGTATTTGAGCTATGATCTTTTCGTGTTAAAAATCTAGATATCTGATTCATTATAAGGTTTTAATGCTAAATTATTATTGAATTAACTAGATCTTATTTTAAAATGTCTCAGATATACTGAGGGAACACCCCCATATCATCGTGGTCCGGCTGCTCATCTCTGAGAGTCTTACGCTAATCCAACCGATTGATCGACATGGCTTACCAACACAATAAACTATTAACATTTTAAAATATGATTTTGTATTTTCAATAATTATCTTAACATTATAACAGTTACAATTTATCTGATGACAAGATTGTAGACAATCATATTGGAAAGAAAGATTTATTGCAGGATTACCAAAATTATTTACTGAAAAAATAAGAGATAATATTAAAAAAGAAAATAATAATAATATACCATATGATATATATATATATATATACATATATATATATATATGATGTCTAATTGTCCAGACGGTAATGATAGTATCTTGTACCTGAATCGGTGGCTCACTTTTTCTAAGTAATGGGGAAGAGGACTCCTTGCATAATATGGATTCCAAACATTCATGATCTGGATGTGAATGAGTCAAATTACTTCTCCCTAGGTCTATTAGTGGCGACAGAAAAACGAGTGGCCAAAAACAACAGAAATTGACTAGTTATCATTATAAGAGATCTATATATATATAGGGATTGAATACTATGAAAATCCAATTTTAGAGATAAAACTTTTAAAATCTATGTGAGCCATTGATTTGGAATCTTGAAAATAAATATATGATTCAAATTAACCATGAATAAAAAATTGGTTTTTGAATAAACAAATCATTTTTAACATGGGTTAATGCGGAGTACATATTTATTTTCAAGAATACAAATCAATAGCTCACATAGGGTTTAAGGGTTTTCTTTCTAAGATTAGATTTTCATTGGATTCAATATCTCTCTCTCTCTCTCTCTCTATATATATATATATATAGGCATCATCGTTACTCTTAACAAAATCTAGAACCCAGTGCTTCATGCTATCTGATACTATACCCATCAACAATACGACTTGTTCTTCTATTTAATCATAACTTTGTCAAAAAAAAAAAAATCATGAAATTGGATACGAGTAAGAAGTCTCGAAGTTGGCACTTTAAACACCTTGGTGATCATAATAGAGCTTGCATGACTTTGGCTTTAATCTTTTGAAGTAACAACATTTGATACAAGAATTAATATTTCATCCAGGGTAAAAATTGACATGAGAGAAATCTTAGTACCAAAGAGGCAAGTTTCTTCACATATCTATTATAATTTCACATTCTGAAAATAGATTTTTGATTTTTTTTCCTCCTTCCTTTCACATACCACACATCAGTCATCTTTAAGGAGTTTTATCATTGAGATAAAGATTCAAATCAACATTTGACAATTTATGATAAGGGGTAAGGTCGTAAGAATCAAATAAAAAGTTTATTTTGATTAAGAAGTCTAAAAAGGATTTTAAAAATCTCTAAAACCAACCAAACGAACTCCGATTGAACTCATTTTGATGACATTGGAATCGTCTCATCGACCTCTACAATATTTGCTTTTTGGTTTTAGCTTTAACGACTAGTTTTAGAGTTTGAATTTTAGGATATGTTTTTTTAGCTTTTAGGTTTTATCTTTAGGTTTATGGTTTATTTTTATAATTTTGGTTTAATTATTAGGGTTTATTGTTTATGATTTAAGGTTTACGTTTTAGGGAATTAAAAGTTGGTTCCCATGATGTAAAAATGAATTCAATCAGATTTTGTTTGAGTCGGTTATCGAGTTTTTAAAAACCCTATTAGCCTTTTTATGCAAAAAAGACTTTTTAGGAGAACATTCACCTTATGATAAGATAAAACTTATTTAATAAAAATATATACTATGTAGTTCTGTATTTTTTTTAAAAAAGTAATTAAAATTAATAATATACGTTCCAACATTTCTTTTTCTTGGTCCATAAAAAAAATTATAAAGATGAAATGTAAAGTAGTTTAACGAGTCATTTTCGTGTCTGATACTTGTATTAATCGTGTTATATCTTTTTTTGAACGGCTTGGTACGACGACATTTAAGACGAGATTTCAATTGTCCCCTTAGATTTGACGCTCTGGGGCGACGTCCGAGCCCACCCCAGAAGGAACCCCACAACTGGGTTAACCACCTGAAATTGTCTCAGCAAATATGTTTCGACCTACGCAAATCGTGTTATATCTAACATGTTAAACACGATAGCACTTATTTTTTATCCTTAATTCAAATCTTATTAATTACATGTTAGGATATAATGTTGATTTGAGAGAGAGTTTAGACAAGTGTGTCTCCTTAAAAAAAAATTAATAGAAATAGATTATTTCCATCAATCATAACCGTGCTTCATTTACCCGGCAAGAGGTTTGTTTAAAAATTAATGCTCAATTATTGAGTATGATGCGTCATGAGACATTTGATTTGGTTTAATTGGGTGTTTTATTTTCTAACAACATGTATTTTGGCTTTGTCGTCATTAGCACGTGCCCATGTTGCATAATTGTTTGTTATAAAAAAAGGGTTATTGGAATAAAATACTCCCAACTTTAACCTTTTGGTCAGCAATACTCCATAGTCAGGAAATGTTTTATAGCACTTCCTACTTTAAACTTAGTTTTTGCTGTCACTCCCATCCTGACAGAAGTGTAACTCTGTTAACACTTTTGATTATTATCTCCAATTCTACATAAACCCTAGTTTTAAGCCCCGATCCAAATCGATCAAATGATCATCTGATGATCAAATTAAGCATAGGGTCGTTCTAGACCTTAAAACGAAGCTAATGGTTTCAAGAATTGCTTGAGTTCATATATAAATGCAGTCGTGACTGTTTCTTGGATTCAAAATCGATAGGAAGGATGATGCTTGATCAAATTAACCATAGGGCTTTTGTTCTAGACCTAAAAACGAGGCTAATGGCTTCAAGATTACCTGGATCAGATTCGAGTTGCTTGAGTTCGTGTATACAGTAGCCGTGACTGTTTCTTGGATTCAAAATCGATAGGAAGAATGATGTTTGATGAAATTGAGGCCACGATTAGGACTGAATGAATGTCAACTTAGTTTATGTGAGTTCAATTTTTGATTGAGAGAAGGTATTGTGATTGTTAATTTCGATTTTGTGATTTAAGTTAACGGAGTTACAGTTATGTTAGAACGGGAGTGACAACAAAAACTAAGTTTAAAGTATGGAGTGATTTGAAACATTTCCTGAGTAGGAAGTATCGCCGGTTAAGAGGCTAAAGTTTGGAATATTTTAATCCAATAACCCTAAAAATATATATATATCTTAAACTTGAAGTTTTATTTTATATTTCAAAGAAGCTATACAATATTTTTTTAGCATGTAAGTGCATACACGATGTAAAATACGTATTGATCTTCACTGAAAGGTACCGTATGAAAATTTCAAAGCAACTTCTAAGCAACATACTATTTATCTTATAACCAAAGGTATTTCATAATTTGTTATAGTTATGAAGCTTATTTTCAATGAAAAAAAAACAAATTTAGACTAAAAAAATGAATTAGAACTCCATTTAGGTGCTTTTATTTTTCCAATTCTGTAACTTTTCAAAAAGAAACACATGAACTAACACAAGAAAAAATAAATCAATCACAATTTGTCTTTTAAAAAGTTTTTTCTTTTAAACATTTCAAATTTAAAAAGTTGTTTTTGAAAAAAATATATTTTTTACAAAAAAATATATGCTAGCATTTGTATGATGCACAAAATGAATAATAAAATATTAAACAACTAATAATTATGATTTATAAATTATAAAATAATATTTAAAATATTGTACAATTGAAATTACATACAACTAAATAATTTAAATAATAAAAGAATAACATAATTTTTTAAAAGTTTTTTTTTAAACATTTAGTTAAAAAACTGTTTTTAGAAGATGCAATTTTTTCAAAAATTTAGGTTTGTAACTAATATATGAAATAGTTATGACATAGTTCTATAAAATGGTGACAGTTATCTAATATTATTTTTATTTATTAGTATAAAGTTTTGTTTCTAACTTACCAAATAGAGGATTGAATGTGCCTTTATCACCATAAAATGGTGACACTAATCTAATATTATTTTTATTTATTAGTATAAACTTTTGTTTCAAATTTACGAAACTAGGATCGAACACGCCTTTATCACGTCTCTTTCTTTATTTCTTTCTTTTAAAAAACATTTCGTTGAAAAAAAAATCAATTATGTTTTTATCCATATTTCCAACTTTTGTGATTTACAAGGATAGACGGCTCGGCACATTTGCCAATACACAAATTCCGATCGGTCTCTCACATATATATACACACACACCGTCTGTTCTTTCTTAACGGGCCAAAACTTTAACAAACCTAAAATTTCTGCGCTGCTTCTCCATCAAATTTACAAGTAATCGATTTTCGAAACTCTCTTCAGCTTTCAATTTAATGTTTCTATCCGATTGTTGTTGTCTTGTTTGTGCTAAGTTTGATCATATTGATGAAATTACTGATAGGTTTGATTAGTGATCCACTGATTCTGTTTAAACTTGTCTATTTGAATTCTTTTGTTGATTTGATTAATTATGTTAGATAAGTTGATTTTTGAGTGCTGATTTGTTTTGAACAAGAAGTGATTTATCATCTGGTGACCTTAATTTTTTGGATTTTAATTGATTGTGATTTGGGTTTGATCTTGAAGCAAACCCTACCTTTATAGGTTTCTGAAGAACTTAAAACTTTTTGCTGTTGATTGAAAATCTCAGTTACAATTGAATTTAAGTGCGAGGTTTGTGGATTAAAAATTGTAGGTATCAGCGTATTTGAAACCGTTGACTTGCTTATTAGCATGTATTGTGAGTTTATTCAAAGTGTAGGAATTTGTAGGGATAATAATTGCTGTTTGATTTATTATTCTCTTGATGGTTTGCCTTCTAGGAACAATACAACATAGGAAAAAATGACAACACTGGATGTTGCCCGAACCGAACTTGCCCTAGCTGTTTTATATCTGAACAAAGCTGAAGCCAGGGATAAGATATGCAGAGCAATTCAATATGGCTCCAAGTTTGTGAGTAATGGTGAGCCAGGTACTGCCCAAAACGTTGACAAGTCGACTAGCTTGGCCAGGAAAGTTTTCCGTCTTTTTAAGGTATTGGTTTTGTAGTAATAATCTAACTTCCTGCTTATTATTAAATGTAGATACATAGAATCTGATTATAATTGTCCCCAAGGGGACATCCTAGTGGTTAAGGTGTCTCCTCTCTATATTCTTGAGGTGCAGGGTTCAAATCTTGCTGGAGACAGGTTGTGGTGTATCTTTAGGAGTAGGATTAGATGAGTGTGTTTATTTTCAGTTTTAAGAAATAGAATCTGATTATAATTTTTAGTTTTGTCAATGATTTGCATGCTAATTGTTAATAATATTTGCAGTTTGTCAATGATTTGCATGCTCTTATCAGCCCAACTGCACCAGGAACTCCCCTTCCAATTGTTTTACTGGGAAAGGTATTTTTTTTTTCTATTCAGTTAATAAGTTGGTTTTGGCTTTTCATTTTAAAGTTATTCTGATCACAATGCTCTGTTTCAGTCAAAAAATGCATTATTGTCAACTTTCTTGTTCCTTGACCAAATTGTTTGGCTCCATAGATCAGGCATCTACAAGGTGAGATTTCTCCCTGGATTTTATTAATTTATTTTTAAAATGTAAAATGGTATAAAATGACTAGAATGTCTGTATAACTTGTTGGTTTTCTAGAACAAAGAGCGTGCAGAAATAATTGGCAGGGTATCGTTGTTTTGTTGGATGGGCTCTTCAATATGCACCACTTTAGTCGAGGTACATAATTGATGTTCAATATATACACCATTTCCTTTACCATATTTGCTCATGGTTGATTACATAATTTGTGTCCTTCAGCTAGGAGAGCTTGGGAGGCTTTCAAAATCAATGAAGAAATTGGATAAGGAGCTTAAGGGTAGTGATAAATACAAGGTTTGTCTACAGCATCAACCTTTTTGATACAATTTTCTAATTATGATTATAGTTCATTTGGTTATTT
The DNA here is from genome assembly GCA_009363875.1 of Mikania micrantha. NCBI lineage: Eukaryota > Viridiplantae > Streptophyta > Magnoliopsida > Asterales > Asteraceae > Mikania > Mikania micrantha. The sequence goes on along the minus strand of SZYD01000987.1, from coordinate 169,411 downwards.
GATTCTTTCAATTGCAGAATGAACAATATCTTGCTAAACTTAAAACATCAAACCAGAGATCATTGGCTTTGATAAAAGCAGCCATGGACGTGGTGGTTGCAGTTGGGCTGCTTCAGCTGGCTCCCAAAAAGGTCACTCCTCGTGTTACAGGAGCCTTTGGATTCACCTCCTCACTCATATCTTGTTATCAGGTACATTCATTGCCTCATCCAAGAATTATAAATGTAAAATTATGTTTCTATTCCTTCAAAATCAATTAGAATTAGTGATAATAACAGCAAAATGATATTAAATTTGGTTTTTGTAGTTGCTTCCATCGGCACCCAAGTCAAAGACACCTTGAAGCAGATGATGCCGATTGCTACACAACCTAGCTTGTAATGTTGTTAAATAAATATTCAGATATATTGTAGTGACATAAGTTGTTCTTGTATGATTTTCTATTTGCAGTCAATTGCAGTAACTTATGCTATATCTGCTTTTGTCTTTATTAATATCCAGTCTATGTCCCAGTTATGTTTGTATTTCAGTTTTTATGACCCAGTTTTGGGTTTCCTACTTACCCATATAGATTATGATTTATGAGGTTGTTTGGGTGTGTCTAGTTCTTGATGATTAGCTGCACCTTTTGCTAACACAAGGTTCCCAGCTTAAGTTTTAAGGTTGAATTCAGCTCTCATCGGGCGTGTCTCACACGAGTTGTTTTACCTAATCTTATTAGTTAGCGAGGTATTGGTACTACGATGTATTTATCAACAATACAAAAGAAGGGTTTGTAGCGTATGTAATTTATTACAAAACAAACATATTTGGTGGTAAAATCTGACTTCATTATCTATTGCAGCATATGCAATGGAATGAAACAGAAATTGATAAGAGAATACCATTATTTACTCAAAACTCTAATTGTCAAAATCTTACAACGATTACAACACCAAAAAGACATCATTGTGGACATATCTGCTCCAGGAACTAATGCTTTCACTAAAGACTAAAACCACGAAACAATACGTGATCAAAAACAAGCGACTATACCCATCATAAAGCTTTGAAATCTTTAACCAAGTTACTAGGGCATATAAGAACTGAGTCCACACAAAGACCTCCTTTCGTGTGTGTGCAATCGATTTGTGTCAAAGAAAACTTGACCTTTGTTGGTTTGTCTGAATCATCAACCACAAAATCTCCAACGTGGTGATACACCCAGGTATCCTTGTTGTCCAAGAAACACTTTGACACAGCATGCTGACCATCAGGAGTGCTGAGCTGGAACTTGACCGGCTTTATGTCCCAGCCATGAACACCCTCATGGTTAGATGCCCAACGATTAGGTCTCTTGGTGAACCTCCCTAGCCGGAGCTTGAACAGCAAGGAATATGACCCAGTTGGAAATCTAAAGACAATGTCTCCTTCTACCTCAAGCCACCAAATTTGTTGCAGGTATGCAATTGTATGAAATCTGATCAAAACAAGAGTATAAAAAGAGCATTTTAGGAGATTCATGGTCCAAATTTCCAATTTCTTTTTGTGTACGTGACCAAGAAAGAAGACTGATGGTCCAAATTTGAAAAATAAAGATTTTAATGAACCAAAACTTGCTGAAATTTATAGGTTTCTGCAGTTCAACCTAAAATCTTTTAAGAATAGGCATTGTTGCATTGTTTTAATCTGGAATTGAATCAAATTAGTCAGTAAACCAAACACTCGGAATTCGATTTTAATCGCAAATCTCGAGTTTCATGCAAATGAGCAGACATTAAGGTGTTTGAATATGCTGCAAATAGCACAATCATAAACGATATTCACCTTGATTCATCGGTCGGGATAAAATTCCAGTATCTCCGATCATCGATTCCGGTGATCGTCAATGCCTTGCAAGAAATTGACAAACATAACCCTCCTGTTCGTTTATCCAACCAAAATTCCTGCAATAAAACCCCCATAGATTATTCACAATAACAAATTTGACTTTTCATGAACATCGATTCAACAGAACAAATTCAAACGCAAACCAATTCGACGGCATATAAAGTCAGAATCAAATAATTTGACCACTCTAAATTCCTATATGTCAAATTAAAAGAAAAACGGTGAAATCGAACCTTATTTCCGGCGTCGAATCTAACTGGCCTGGTCAATCGGGAATAAATTTCGTTTTTCCCTAATTTGTTAGGGTCCTTAATCAGATATTTCTCGACCAGATGATAGTAATTCAGGGGCAATTTAGCGTCCCATATGAAATCTGCAGAGGAAGCGGCTCTAAATGCCCGATTCAGTCTCGCCAATTTGCAAATCTCCGGCGGATCTAAGTAGGATAAGACTAGAGCAACGCAAGATTCCGGGATGTCGCCGAGCTGAAGCTTTGCCGGATGGTTCGTTCCGTCGGAGCTCTCCGGGCTTAGTAGTGATGAATTGGCACCCATCGGATGGTGTTTGATGGCGGTTGTACGGTGGTTGAGGGCGGTTGTACGGTGGAATTTGGACAGGGAAACGTGGAATTGGTCTGGTGTGAGGATGGGGAAGACGATTGCTTTATCCGGTTATATGGAAACAATGACGTGGATATTCAGATATTATAATACCATATATGGTTTAAACAACGAGGGAAAGCGTGTGAATTGCACGCGCCAAATGTGAGTTTATTTTCTATCATGTCCTTAAGTTTATTTGTTATTCAAAATTTCTCTATTATTTATTTATCCTTATTTTTCGGATTTTAGAAGGGGCCTGTTAGGGAGACGTCAGGCTGGTTCAACATACACCATCCATACGACCCGTAAAGGGCTTTACGGGTCGTATTGAAAAGAATATTCTGACAAAAGCTGACACGTCAAATCATAGGGCTGACGCAGGGTTGACACGCGGTACATACGGCCCGTAAAGGGCAATACGGGTCGTATTGGACGCCAATAATTTGAACTTTAGAATGGACGTAATAGCTGTGTGCGGAAATGACAATTGATTGCTTTATATGTTGCATCTGTACACAAATTTTATGAAATGGGAGCTGTGGATTTCAGTTTACTTCGGTAAATATTTGCGTGTTTGTAATTCGAAATCGTAAATGTTTAACAATGTCGATGGGAGGCAACAACTTAGGTGATGAATATATGTGTGTCTATGAAACTGATCAGGTAATAAACTTATTCGTTTAACGGTTGTTAGTTTATAAAATCTTATACATTTGTTCATTTCAGGTGTTTGCCGGTGTTGATGAACTGGTTGATTGGGCGATTGCTAGAGGGCGTGAAAATGGTTATGTGCTAGTTAGACGACGAAGCAAAACCAATGCAACCGGTGTAGTCATAAAGGTGTGGCTTAAATGAGATCGCGGTGGCGTGTATCAGGGTGAACCAAAAGCTAGACGTACTGGTTCTAAGAAGACTGGGTGTGAATTTGAGCTAATTGGTAAATACTAGAGAAGTTGTGGTGGTTGGAAGTTGCGTGTGGTCAATAATGAACACAACCACCAAGGGGCTGAACAACTAGGCGGTCATCCATATGCGATGAGATTAAATGAAAGTGAAACCCGTCTAGTTGAGCAACTGTCAAACCAAAACATGTTGCCTCGTGATATACTTGCCGCTGTAAAGGATCAAAACCCCGATAATGTTTCCAACCTTAGGTCTATTTACAATGCGCGACGGAAGTTACGTGCTGGACAAAACATGGGGGAAACTCCAATTCAGGTCTTTTTTAGCACATTGCAAAGAAATAATTTTATTTACCAAACGCAAGACGATGCGTCGACAGATGTCGTGGAACATATTTTTTTTATCCACCAGACATCTTATAATATTTGGCGTGCATTTCCTCATGTCTTGTTAATTGACACAACTTATAAAACGAACAAATACAACATGCCATTTGTTCAAATAGTTGGTGTCACGTCAACACACAAGACGTTTAGTGTTGCACATGCGTTTATAAGTAAGGAACGTGAAGAGAATTTTGTCTGGGTGTTACAAAACCTAAAAGATACACTTCAACAGTGTATGGAACCACGCGTTATTGTAACCGATAGAGAATTGGCTCTTGTAAACGCATGCAGAAGAATATTTCCTAGTGCTGCCCAATTACTATGCAGGTGGCACATTTTTGAAAACATATCCAAACACTGCAGGCCTAGTTTTTCGCAATCAGACTGGCAAAAGTTTGGATATATGTGGTCGGTTGTGATAGACTCTGCAACTCCCGATATCTACGAGTATAATTACAGCCGACTACATGAATGGTTATGGACATCTCATCAGAGTAATGTTTTATTTCTCATTTTTAATTGTTTTTGAGTTGTATGAAACGTAATAATACATGTTTGTTTTTTAGGGGTTATCGGATATTTGCAAGTAACATGGTTGCAAAGGTACAAGGAAATGTTTGTGTCTGCATGGATAGATAAAAACCGGAATTTTAGTCAACGAACCACCAACAGAGTTGAAAGTCAACATTCTCTATTAAAGAAAAGTCTCCATGCAACCAACAATACGTTAGACAACATTGTTGGGCATGTCATTCAAATTATGAAATCGCAAGCAGAAGCTATAAATGAAAGCTTTGAAAGAAGCAAAATATTTCGTATGGCACATCATAACGATGATCAATTTGAATTGTTAAAAGGGAATGTATCTCATGTAGCTTTAGATTTGTTGGTTGGTGAAAAGGCAAAAATTCAAATGTTGATAGCATCAAATTCATCTTGCGGTTGCCATCTCTTCACGAGCTGTGGTTTGCCATGTGCTTGTCGTCTATTGAATAGTATGAATTCATTAAATTTAATTATATATTTACATATTATTTATGTATAATCATAATGTTTATTTTTATTCTTTTAAAACAGATGCTAAAGTTACATTGGATGAGATAGACTTGTTTTGGCGTAAGCTTGATTTAAACCCGTCGTTAGTTAACGAGGACGAAGGTGTTGATATTGATGCGCAAATGGATCGGGTCATACAACATATAAAGCTTCAACCAAATCCAGTGAAAAAGAGTATGATGTCAAAGGTTTTTAGTGCGGTTTTCTCATTTAAATCAATGAAAAAAGAACCCGTCGTGCAAACTAACACTCGTGGGCGACCAAGTTTAAAGACACAACAAAAACAAGAGCCTGCCCGACATAGTTCATTCACAAAGCCAAAGAAAAACAAGCAGGATGATTCAACGGTCACTCACGATAGTCAATTGCAGCGTGCTAATTCGTATTCTTCAACGACAAGAATGCACGATTTTTCCGGGTTTTCTCAACCACAAGCCGGGTTTTCTCAACCAACTATTGGGTTATCGCAACCAACTGTTGGGTTATCTCAACCAGCATTTGACATCCCGGTTCATTTAACTGATAATAAACTTTACAATTTTAACCGGTTTAAGGATCACATTCCTGACATCTTCCACCCATACATATCAAGAATACAAGACGTTATTGATGTGTTGCAAAACACATCTGTTTTTCTATTTGTTTCTAATTAGTTTTTGTAAAGTTTTAGTCAGTTTTGAGTCGATTGATGCTGGTTCTTCACAATTCCACAAAATTGTTGCTTGCAGGAAATAAACATGTGTTTTTGGTGCTAAAGATCGAGAAATAGAGCTCCCGGTTAGTCGAGAACAAATCCAAGACACAAGAAGAAGAATTCTGGAAATAAAGTCCTGTCGCGTATCGCGACAGGTTGAAAATGACCATTTTACCCTTTTTAATGATTGCGGGTTTGACCCGACTATTTTGTCGGGTAGTGGGTACCCTCGCGTAGCGCAAAGGGTTTGAGGACACCTGTCGCGTAGCGCGACAGGGTTAAAAATCCAGTTTTTCGAGTTTTATGTGTGGGAAACGGCTGGAGCCGAAAGATTTCGATTTTGGACGATCAGAGACGACTTGGGAGGCGACTAGGAGCAAAGATTCAAGATTGGAGTCGAGTTTGATCATCGGGAAGCCCTAAGCGAGTGATCCGAAGGGTGTAACGTGATCGGTTCTTTTTTCTTTCTTGTTATTCTCTTTTACTGATGTTTGAGATGAGTTTAAACATTGATTGCTACTGTTTATCTAGTATGAGTCGTGGCTAAACATTCTAGACCACCTAGGGTTTTATGAATATGCATGTTTGATATTGATAACGATTGATTGTGGAACAAGTTTGGATTTTTAATGGCTTAACGATTTGGTTTGAATTCTTGGATGTGGATGAATGTTTATGATGTTTGTGATTGAGTTGTTGTTTCCTCATATGCTTTGGCGAATGTCTTTCGTGTAATAGGCATGTGCTAGGTCATTTACTTGGTGTTTATGATTTGTGGATGTATTACTAGACGTAGTAATTCATAGGAACAATAAATAGGTCACAAAGGAATTAAATGTTTAACCAAATTCAATAGCCGTGAGGTGAGAGTTTGTTAGTGTATCTTGCGTGTTTAAGAACTAGTTAAGGTCTTTGTGAAAAGACCAAGATTAGGTAACTTGAACATAGTCTTGTATGCTAAATTCAAGATGAATTTCCATATTATCCCGTGCAATTAATGTATTGAGACTATCCTTTCCGTGAGGTAGATAGTTTTAGGATATACCATTGATGGGTTGGTTAACTTGTGAGAGTGATTACCCTAAACCGGTATTTAAAACACTTGTACACATTTTAGTTGAAATCTTTAAGAATGGTTAAAGAATCTCTAATCTGTTGATAAGTTAATATTCAAAGATCCCGGTTCCATAATAAGTTCCATAATAAATCTAAACATTTCAAACATGTATAAAGTAAACCCTAGGTAGTCTTTTCATCATTAGTAAATTCTAGTTGAACTTTCTCATTTGAGCTTTGATTTGTTTTCAGAATCTTATTAGTTTCAGTTTAATTAGTTAATTACTAAAACCCCCTTTCAAACAATTAATTTAATTTAAGTATTTTGTATAGGTAAGTTCTTGAGTCTACTTTGTACTTTCTATAGGAGTCTGTGGGTTCGATATCCGGACTTGCTTTTCTGTACTACTTCTCGATAGGTTCACTTGCCTGTGAGTAGTTTGGTTTAGAGAGTCTAGAGTATTACTTAGTGTCTAGGTTAGATTTGATTTTTATTATTTTTAATTTAACTACTTTGTACACATCAGTTATTCTAGACGGAAACTGTGGCTTTCGATCTCTGGCTGTTGCTTTAGGACTTCCTGAAACAGAATGGTTAACTATTCGTCATGCACTCCTGACTGAGAGTATCCAAAATTCAAACGTGTACATTAACGTCCTCCTTGGTGTTTTTGACGAAATTCAAGAATCATTGAAATGGTCAAAACCTGAATTTGCTCCAAGGCGTTATTGGATGCAAATGCCGGAGACCGGAGTGTTGATTGCTAATGCGTTTGGTGTAATTGTGGTTTTTATAAGCTTAGGTGCTTCTGTAACAATTTTCCCGTTATGGACGTCGCCTGAATTTCTCCTACCACATCGTGTTGTGTCATTCGTATTTGTTAATGACAACCACTTTGTAATGGTTGAACTTACTGGAGATTATCCAATGCCGACACCAACTTGGTATTGGTCAAGATTCAAAAGTCAAGACGCCGCAGCCTGAGAAATGTGGTATAAGCAGCGCCTTGATTCGTATACCAATTGATTGGAAAGCCGTCGACAACCCCCGGGTTTTGTAGATTTAGACAAGTACGGATTGTAACTCGCAATTACAAAGACATTTGCACGAATATATGTATTTAATCATTTTGTTGTTCTTTATAATAATAATAATAATAATAATAATAATAATAATAATAATAATAAAAACAAGTAATAATAATAATAATAATTATAACAAAAATAATAATAATAATAAGTAATAATAATAATAATTATAATAATAATAATAAGTAATAATAATAATAATAATAATAATAATAACAAGTAATAATAATAATTATTATAATAAAAATAATAATAATAATAATAATAATAATAAGTAATAATAATAATAAAAATAATAAAAATAATAAAAATAATAATAATAATAAGTAATAAGAATAATAATAATAATAATAATAAGTAATAAATTTTCTATTTTTTTCAATAACTTTACGACTCGTATTATGCTTTACGAGTCGTATCGCGTTTAACTATATATACAAACCGTCGCTCACAACTCGTATCTCACACACATACAACTCGTAAAGTCGGTTTTCGCAACCCTCTCGACGATCGCCACTCTCTCTACGCTTTCCACACTCGGATACACTCTTGAAGGATGGATTTGGACCCACCACAACTCGAAACCGTAAGTTTTTAAACTTTTTGAAGTTTTTTTTCTTAGAAATCGTTCATGGTAACGAAGTTTTTAGGTTTTTGTAGTAATAGATAGTGATTTAAATGTAGGATTGGGTTTTGTTGCTTCAGATTTATTTTTTTTCAAAATAAATAGAACTATACGGCCCGTTAAGTGCTTTACGGCTCGTAAAGTTCTAACGGAGAAGATGAACAGACTTTGCCAACAGTTGTTACTCGAAGAACTATACGACCCGTTAAGGGCTTTACGGTTCGTATAGTTCTACCCGTTATTTTTTTTTCTGAAAAAATTGTTTTTTTTTATTATTATTATTGTTAATGATTATTATTATTATTATTATTATTGTTGTTGTTGTTGTTGTTAATGATTAATATTATTATTATTATTATTATTGTTAATGATTAATATTATTGTTATTGTTATTATTATTTGTTAATGATTATTATTATTATTATTATTATTATTATTATTATTATTGTTAATGATTATTATTATTGTTATTGTTATTGTTATTGTTATTGTTAATGTTGTTGTTGTTGTTGTTATTATTATTATTATTGTTAATGATTAATATTATTGTTATTGTTATTGTTATTGTTATTGTTATTGTTATTGTTATTGTTATTTGTCTGACTTTGCAGATTATGCCTCCGCGTAGACGACGTCGTGAGCCGTCGAGTTCTAGTGCATCCGAGGAGGACCCGGATATGATACTGGATCCCCACATGTTGCTGCAGTTCCCACAGGGCACTGAGGCGCACACGCGCCTCAAACGCCTCCTTGGGATGGATATCGTCGAGCCGTGGACGATAGATTGGAGTATTTTAGCCACGCTTGGCGCGACTGAGCGCGCCACAGCGATTATCGGAGCGTCGGGTCCGTGGCGACGGATGACGGAGATGGGCGGCCTCCCGGCGTATCAAGAGATCGTTCTCGAGTTCCTGTCCACATTCGAGTTCCATCCACCGCAGGCAGGTGGCATGGAGGCTCTTCAGCAGCTGCGTGCTGTCTCGTTCACTTTATGTGGACAGGATGTTGAGATGTCCCTCACTCAGTGGGGGATTGCTACGAGGTTTTATACACGGGATGAGGTTACTACACCTCTATTCCTAGATGCCTCATTAGAGGAGGACGAGGCCGTCCTCATAGACTGGTGGCCTGAGATTGGTGACGATCCTTTCGTTAACAAGGCTCGGGTCAGTAGCATTCGTGATCCGCTGCACCGATACCTACATCGGTGCATCGCCTGCACCATCACCGGCCGCCGATTGAGCCAGGAGTGGGTCACACAGAAGGACCTATTCTTCATGTATTGCCTTATCACTGGGCACAGCTGCAACCTTGCATGGTTGTTAGCTGATTATTTTGCTAGCTTTATTAGCCGTAAGGCTACTGGAGCTATTACGTGTGGCTCTTTTATCACACGTATAGCTCGATGTATCGGTCGTTTTTCGGCCGATATTAGAGATAGCATGACCGTGACTTACGCCTCGACACTGCTGGGGCGTAACACGGTCATGCTAATGGGTATAGCGGCCGAGTTCCCCCACGTGGGTCTGCGATGGTCGCTGGATTGGCGCACAGAGTGGGTGCCGCCAGTCCCTGATCCACAGCAGCAGCCGGGGGCACAGCCGCACGTACAAGAGCCCCCAGTAGACCAGGATCCAGCAGACCAGCCACCGCCACCAGCACATCATGTCGTTGTTCGTCAGCCACGACTGCATCCGGCTGACGCGGCGATCTTACGCGACCTTTCTGGACGCGTTGATCGCTTGGAGGGGATGATGCAGTGGATGACGGAGCGTATGGCTGCATCTGCTGGCATGGATGCTCCCGTATTTCCATGACCGGGACATCATCAGGATACGCAGGATCCTGGTGGTCATGCTTAGTTATTTTTTTTGTATTTTCTCTTTTCTCTTTTTGTATTTTGATGTATGGACATTACTTTACTATTCGGATGTATGTATTTTTATTTTGTATGTATGTTGTGTATGGCGTGATTGTTTGTTTTATCTTTTATTATATAATTAAAAAAATGTGCGTGTTTGTGAAATGAAAAATAGATAATTAACAATTTTTCTTAAAATCGTGACGTTCTGATGACTGTTGTTTTAAAATCATTAAACACGATTACGTTAAAATAATTTACAAACAAAACATTTAAATTTACGAAAATCATAACTACCTATGTTAAAAAAAATTGTTATTTAAATTTAAACATCACGATGTTAAAATATTTTTCAAACAAAACAAGTAGGCAAAATAATTAAATAATAACGTTAAAATACTTATTATTTTACAACAAAACAATTAAAAATGGTTACGTTTTTCTTTCGAACAATTAAACGATATTATAAGTTACTTAAACACGTACCGTACGTGTTGCGTTTACGAATACCGGATTTCAAAAAAAGTACGATTAGACGCTAGTATGAAAGAATCAAGTGTTGTGGATCAATGTGTTCGGAAACAGACCGAACATCAAACTGGATGTATTACTGATTACTGATCGGAGTGTATTTAAAAACTGGGATACATAATAAATATATAAAAAATTCTAAAAAATTTATAAAATTATAAATACATTTAAACAAACATAATCATGTTAAAAAAATACAAGGTTTGATTTTAATGTTTTATTATCTGGATTTTAGTTATAAAAAAACTTGAAATCGGTCAGACTAGTGAGTCCGTTGCTGATCCAACCAATAAACCGGTTCAACCATCCGGTTTTATTCAAGATGGTTCACATGTTTCTTTTGGGCGGCCAACCCCGCAGCTACCGTTCCGATTGTTTTTGGTTATCAACAGTGTGAGTGTGTGGAATAGAGGGGTCATTTTGCAATTTACAATGCTTAAAAGAAAAAAAAAAAAGAAAAAAAGAAAATTAAAAAAGGGGTTTCACGCGCTCTTCTGATAAAACGCAAAATTATCTGGATAAACTGAAATATCATGATTTTTGATATTTTGTTCAACTGATATTTTAATTTATATTGAATTATAATGGCAATGCTCAGGTAATCATATAACTTATCTTATCATTTATTCATTTTCATTAAATTTTTATTCATTTTCATTAAAATTTAAAAATATGATAAAACCGATAATGACTAGACACCAAATAAACAAGTGGGGGATTGCTACAAAAATTGGGCATTTTCGTTTTTTAATTTTAATTTTATTTTTATCTTTATTTTTTTGGGTCAACATCTACTTGGTCTTAAGGAAAAATAATAATAAAAAAAGTCATTGGTTAAAAAAGAAATGTTTAATAAATTAGCTACGATATTAAAAAGAATTCTACAAAATTAAATTAAATATGGCATATAAGTGAAAATTCAATATACTAATATTTCTTAAGCAAAAACTTTCATGCATATGTTCATGTTCTAAAATGATCCCTTTTTATTTAGCTTTAATTTTATAAGGTTTCGTTTTTGTTTTGCATAATACATTCAAAAATTCAAAGACGGGTTTCAATAAGATGTTCCTCAGTATATATTCATGAGTATTTAATGAGATCTTTAATTTGATTTAGTTTATGCTTTCATGAAATTAGTTTATATACTAAATTTCTAATCAAAATATAAATCCATAAATTTAATAATATCATGTCCGTGAGTGTGTAAATTTTCCTAAATTTTTTTGGAAATTAATAAAAGTTAAATCACACTTTGAGAAAGGAATATCTATACACAAATATAACCAACTTTTCTAGCTGTCTCGTTTAAGTCACTAGAAGTTCTTTTTGTCTCAATTAGGTCATTCAACTTAATATGTGTAATCTAATTATATATAAATAACCTGAATAGCAGGTTATTGCTAATTTTCAACATATTTAACTTATTTAATATGTTAAGCGGTGATATAATCATTTTATAAAGCAAATAATAAATTAAAAATTATTTAAAATCATCCACATTTACGCAATATATTTGAAAAAAAATAAGTTTTTCAAACAATATGTGTCAATATTTATCGTTTGAAACTTAATTTTTTTTTTCAAATATCATGCATAAATGTGGTTGATTTTAAATAATTTTTAATTTATTATTTCATTTATAAAATGATTGTATCATCGCTTAACATATTAAATAAGTTAAATATGTTGAAAATTAGCAATAACCTGCTATTCAGGTTATTTATATAGAATTTATACACCCATACTAAGTTAAATGACCTAATTGGGGCAAAAAAAGCTCCAGTGACTTAATTGGAACAGTATGAAAAGTTGGTTAAATTTGTGTAGAGTTATTCCTTTGAGAAATAGAGGTTATTTTAATAGAGTTAATTTAAGGAAGGTGTAAGATAATTACATTAAGACTTGTATTTATAAATTTATTTGTGATATATAAAATGATTATTTGATCATATAATTTTTTAATTTTTTTTTCCTACCTCCTACCGTATCTCTAAAACACTACATATACATACTTATGCAGCTCACGTTATTTTTTACTAAAAATTAGACATGTATTAAGCACACCCCTATGAAGTATCTATAATATGTCCATAGTCTTGTAAATCACACAATGTAGTTGTATAATCCAAATTACTAGTAAAGGTTCTACATTTTTTAAAAAAATTTAGAATTAGTACCATGTATTGTGAATAAAAAAAATACATTTTAATAAAATTAGTAACGTCCAAGATTCTTAGATTTTGTTTGGAAAAATACACTTTAATTATGAAACGGCCGTTCAAAAAACATACACATGAGAAAGTGCCTTATCCATATTGTCAAAGACTACGAAACATATTTTAGGATAATATTACTTTTTAATTGTTTATTTTATTTCTAATTGTCTTAATTGGAGACCTCACTTTTGTGTCCTTTTTGCTACTTTTACTCATAAAGAAGCATTTATTTTCATTCAATCTATTATTTATCCCCACTTTTTCTGGCCAACCCGTTTATAGTTAGAAAACTAATAATTACAATAAAACCAAAAGTAAATATTTTTAATGCCCGACAAATATATATTAAATCCGGTCATCTAGTAAACCTAATGAAGAAAGACCACTCACACCTGTGAAATGCAGGCAACGCTATTGACTTTGCTCGTCCATCATTCCAAAGGAAACCTAACGTCCAGAAACCCACCTTCGTAAACCTTTGGCTGACATACGACATATTCTTTCAAGTGAAACTTGAACACATGACATTCACATTTGAAAGCCAAGTGGTTACCTCCTCTCAAATCAATTGATGTATGGGTCATTGTCAAAACAAAAGTAAATGAGAAACAATTAGTAAAATAAAATTAATTATTAGTGGAGATTGTGTCTTCTCTAATTTTAATAATCATATGTGACAGTGATTTGTTTATAAAGATGATTATGAAAATGCGTAGCAGGAAGAACCAATCTGCAAAATACTTATAAAATATAAAAGGTTGTATAATAAATATTACTGACGATAAATATATTTTATATAAGTATAAAATTTGATAAATATTTATTATTAGAAATTTTCATACGTTATTATGTGCTTTATATGGCCGACTAAAGGTTCTTATATTTGTGTTTATTCATCTCCGGATGATGATTGTTAAGAATGATTATAATGAATTGTGGTTAAGTTTTTTTTAATTAAAAAATTAAGACGAATCAGAAATTGCCACCTGTGAAAAAGTGCAAGAATATGTTTTTGCCAATTAGGAAGTGAGTCATCAAAAAGCACCTATCGCTACAAGTGGCATATATGCATATTCAAAAGATTATTAAAACGACACATAATATTATATTGTAGTACATTTCGACTCCCACTAAGTATGGCACTAAGTGCATAATGATTAACGCCAAAGCAAAAGGAGTAACCGAGATAATGCGACACGAAATAATAAACAAATAATGTATTTTTATATATTCTAAGTTTAATATTAAAACATATATAATTAGTATATGAAACATAGTGTGTTCAATTTAAATGGTATTAATGATGCATTTAAGATAAGGAAACGAAAGAATGATGTGACATTCATAATTTATAAAAGAGTAAATTACATAAAAGGTCCTTTATGTGTGTATCAGATTACGGATTTCATCCTTAAACTTTAATAATAGCATCATACATCCTTTATCTTTATGTTTTGTAACAATCAAGTCCTTTTCAACTAACCGAAGTTAAGCTTTTTGTTAATTTTTCTAAAATGACCATTTTACCCTTATCAATAAAGGATGAAATATGTAAATATGTCTAAAGTTAAAGTATTTTTTTTGTAAGTTATTATAAAAAAATTTTAATTATTGTTTTCTTTTTAACCTTTAGTTCTTTATTTTCTTTTACTTTTATTCTTTTCAATTTTTTACTTTATAAATTTATAGAACTTATTAATTAGTTAATCAATTTATTTATTTGAAAATTAAAAATGTGTTCATATTTATTTGTTTATTGTTTTATACTTTCTTTTACGCCCCATTTGCGGTGCACACATATAATGTATATATGTGTGGGCCCTCAAGAGGCCAAAGTAATTAAATGACATTAATTTTAACATTATTTTACTTATTTTGTGAAAATAACGTTAAAAATGTTGGGATGATCGACTTCAAACGATAACTTTGAGCCGGGGACTCCTTTGGAGCAGCCTCTCTATCTCAATTGGGATAGAGGTAATGTTTATGTCTATCATTCCTCCCAGACCCTACAGAAAAGTGAGAATATACTAGGTATGTTTGTTTGTTTGTTTTGTATACTTTCTTTTGTTTTTATTAACTGATTTTTTCATTTATTGTTATACATAAAGCAAATTAGTTTTTTATTTTTCATAAATTTTATAACTACAACTTATTATAATAAAAAATATAAAAAATGGTTAAATAATTTATAAGTAAATTATTTAATCATTTTATTATATTTCTTTTCTAACTACAATACATTATAACTAATGGAAAAATAAAGTTAGCTACTATCGCTTTCAGTTATCAAATAGGTTCATTGTTAGATTAAGTTATTTTAATTTAAATTTTTTTGAGTTAAAGAAAAATATTTTATGAATTAAAATTTAACTAAATATTGAGATTAAAATATCTCAAAACAAAATTTTTATTTAACCTAGTGTATAATCAGAATGATACCTGCACTTTTATTTATATCACTTATAAGTTATAAATAATAAGTTGTAGTTATACAATTTATAAAAAATAAAAAATTAATTTGTTATTAAGTATAACAGTTAATGAGAAAGCAATAATAAATAAAGACAAAAGAAAGTAAATATATAATAAACAAATAAATTTAAATATACTTTTAGTTATCCAATAAATAATTGATTAAGTAACTAATAAATTTTAGAAATTTATACAGTAAAAATATTTAAAAGAATAAAAGAAAACGAGAAAAGAAGAATTAAATGTAAAAAAGAAAACAAGAATTAAAATTTATCTGTAGTAATTTACAAAGATTGTCCATTAACTGCCTATATTGTCTTTTAATAGTAAGGGTAAAATAGTTATTTTAGAAAAAATTAATTGAAAAGTTAACTTTGTTTAGTGTAAAAGGACTATATTGTTACAAAACATAAACAAAAAGGATGTATGACGTGATTATTAAAGTTTAAGGATAAAATCCGTAATCTGATATATACATAAATGACCTTTTTATGTAATTTACTCTTTATAAAATGAACGATTGAAAAAATAGCTAATTAATCATTTCAGAGAAAATAAAAAATTAATTATTTTTGAGCAATTTAATCTCATCAATCAAATGTTTAAGTCAATAATTACAACATTTGTTTTTCCTATCAAGTTATGAATCATTCAAAAGTTTTTTTCTTCCTAATGTCACACGCTACAAACCATAATCAAATGGCGTGTTACTCATCAACATTAAACATACTATTCAAACGCAACCAAAACCCAACGACATCCATGCAACCAACACTTTCTTACATAAAAACGTAATAATTCATTCAAACATAAATATGTTCTTTATTCCTACATTGAAACTCATGTATCACGTGTATAACATTCAAAACTTCTTACTTTAAAAGCACTTGTCTTTAAACATATAAAATAATAAAATCTGAATATTTTGGTTTCTCTGTGGCTTTTTATCGAGAGAAGTCACGAGTAGTTAAGTTTGATTAGTAGATATGGTCTAGCAATCTACAAGAATGTTTAAAGCGATGAATGATGAAGTGGAAAGGTCCCCCAAAAAGTAATTGTTTGGTCTTTTATAAGTGATGGTCCCTAGTTTGTTAAGTTGCATCGTTTGTTTCATCGTATTATTCCGAATCCTCTTAATGGTGATGTGAAACCTCCGAATCTATGATGTATCGAACTTAACGGCCCACCGTCATGTTTATCAGTTCAAAACATATGTTAACCAAAAGTAGTAAGTGTCATGGCCCGAGTATTTGAGGGTGTTACACCTTCATAAACATTAATTAGAAAAAAAAACGTATGTTATCTTAGAATTTTATTCAAAAGAATAAAATAAAAACTCAATTTAGCGTTGGGTTGGAGGAGTCCTGTATCGGGTCAAAGGCAAATGACGAGACATTGAGGTCCACACTTACAATTTGTTATTTATTTGTTATTGTTTTTAGTTGACATCAGGGCTGACTTAGTTCAAATAATAAATTGGGCCTGGGCTTTGTTGTTTCTGGTGGGTCTTAGGTGGTGTTTGTTTTTCCTAAAAAACTTCTTCTAACCTCTTATGTCTGCGCCGCGCAGACGCGGAAAGAGGTTAGAGGTTCGCAGACTATTTGTTTTCTCGAATACCTTTCATTAAAAAAGGTCTGCGCGGCCTCTTTTTAGCGCAGACGTGGACCAAAGTCTTTTCCAAGAAGAGGTTAACCTCTTCACGTTCAAGAGAAGGCTCCTCAAGCCCTTTCCCGACTGTGCCTCCACCCCGCCACTGCCGCCGTGAGGCCACCTCAACCCACCGCCGTCGTGAGGGTTCCTCCTCAACCCACCGCCGTCGTGCCTGTTCCTCAGGCCACCACCGTCGTGAGGGTTCCTCCTCAACCCACCGCCATCGTGCCTGTTCCTCAAGCCGTCGCGATCATGAGGGTTCCTCCTCCACCGCCACTGCCGCCTTGAGGGTTCCTCCTCATCGCGAGTTTGCTCCACCTCTAGGTCGTTCGATTGAACCCTAGGTTGGAAGATAGGAGATGAGCGGCGAAGATCGGAGATGAGCGGCGAAGATCGGAGATGAGCGGCGGTAGGTTGGAAGATCGGAGATGGTGCGACGATCGGTTGACGATTTCGATGGCTGGGTTAGGCAAAGCAGGGAAATGGTCGACGGTGGGGTTGGCTAAACATGGAAGAGGTCGACGGTGGGGTTGGAAAGAGGTTTTAAGGTTGATAAAAAACAAACACCCCCAAAAGCTCTTCTTGCAGGGGTTTGATCCACCTCTTCTGCAAAAGAGGTCTGCAGATGTGATCCGCAGACCGCAGACATTTTGCCTCTGAAAAAACAAACAACACCTTAGAAATGAACAGAGAACACGTCAACACGATAATACGCTAAAACACAAGCAACACATATCTATATTATACTATCTCAGTACCCCGTGTATTACACGAGATAAATAAAAAATATTTTTAAATAATAATTAACAATAAAAATTTAAACTATATAAGATGATTTTTTGATATAAAATATGATTAAATATAGTTTAGTAGATTAAATAATAAAATAGTTATATTATTTTTTAAACACTAATTTTTTAAAGTTCGTTTCTTTAAGTATTTCGTTTTGTAAAACTATTTTTAAAAATTCTAAATTTTATAAGAATTTGTTTTTTTATAAGGGTGTGTTTTTTAATATCAAAATATTTTCAATGTATTAAAAAAAGTCTTATTTTTAATTTAAAATTGTGTTAAAATTATATTTAATATATGATATATTTAATAGGAGAGAGAGATTGGAAAAACAACGTCAAGGTGCTAAGGCTGTCCAGAATGCTCGTCGCTCGCTCGAAAAAAGCTCGTTCGAATTTCGCTCGGTTTTAAACGAGCCAAGTTAAGCTCGCTTGCCGCTCGCTCGGATAGTCGCTCATTTGGCTCGCTCGTTTTGGCTCGTTTAAGTATAACTAAATTACACACACACACACACACATATATATATATATATATATATATTGAGTAATGTTAAAAAAATTTATTAACACTAAAATGTTACAAGTTTCAACGATGAATGATAATGTTTGTATATTCGAACTAATGAATAATGATGTTGATAATTTATTCAAATATTTTGAATTTTTTTATGTTTTCGTTATTCGTACTATGACAATTTGTTATTTATGAAATTTATTTTTGTTTTGGATTTGTATATTAATAAACTTTTTTTTTTAATTATTGAGCTTGAAATTGATATAAATATTTTAAATTTGCATTAAATTTTATTTTGAAACAGAGCCAAACCGAGCCAAGCCGAACCGCTCGGTTTTAAAACGAGACTAGTAACGAACACAACATTTAGCTCGATTTTACAAATCCGAATCAAGGCGAGCGTTCGGTTTGTAAACGAGCCGAGCACGAGCATACCCTCGTTCGGCTCGGCTCGTGAACAGCCCTACAAGGTGCTAGAGGAATGCGTTAAATGTCCATGTAAAACCTTTATTATTAGTTAAGTAATATTATACTACGAACCTGTGCATTATACAATTTAATATATAATAACAAAATTACTTATAAAAAAGTACTTTAAGTAATAAAATAAAAATTAAAAAAATTGCAACTAAAAGTTTGTATATGACCTTTTTGATTTGTAGCAATTGAAAATTTCACATAAACTTCAGTTATGTTTTTGTCAAATACTTATGGTTGAAAAATCAACAAGGTAATACCAATTTTGTAATTATTAAAATTAAACACTTAATTTGAAAATATAATTAAACATACACGACCAAATATGTAATTTTTTATATCATTTATAACATTTGGTTTATAAAGAAATAATATTTTGACATTTCTTGTTAAAAAATATCATTTGTTTATTAAAATTATTTTGTTTAAAACCTCAGTTTAAAAAAAACGGTTATTAGAAAACTTGTTACTTGGGAAAAAAGTTCTAAAAATATTGATTTTAAATATAACTTGTTTTTTAAAAATATGATTTTTTTCAAAAAAAAAATTATTTTAGAGATTTTTTATGGTGTGTTTTTAATGAAAAAAATTATTTGTAAGTTTGTCAAAAAAGTATTTTTAAGATGAAAATAGCAAATAGTATCTTTAACATTACACTTATTTGATATAAAAGATAATATAGTCATTTAATATCAAAAAGAATTAAATGGTATGATAAGAATAGGATGATACATAAAAAAAGGATATTGTTTTTTATTATTATTGTAGGAAGATATACACTTAAGAATTTAACAATTAAATTGTCAAATAGGATAATACATAATTTATTTCTAAATGGCATGCAGATTAATACAAAAATATCCCAATACGTAAATCAATACAATTTATAGAAAAGAAAAGAAAAAAACAAGAAGAAGAAGAAGGTATATGCAACTAGAGGTGCTCAAATCAGTTTTTAATCCCAAACCGGTTCCAAGCAACAAGAAACCGAACCTATACAAAGCGATTCATCTTTTAAAAAACCGGTTTGAACCAAACCGGTTCTTGAAACCGGTTTTTGTTTTTGTTTTTGTTTTTTTTTTCAAAACCATAAAAACCTTAACATTTAATAAAAACTTAAACTAATAAAATTTTAAACTAATAAAACCTAAACTTAATACTAATAAAACCTTAAAGTAATAATTAATAAAACCTTAAAACTAATCAAATCATAACTAATAATTAACAAAAACCCTAATAAAACCTTAAACTAATCATAACATATCTTTAAACTACTATTTAATAAACTCTAATAAAACCTTAAACTAAAACCTTAAACCAATGTGTATATTTATTAAAGAATAATTTAAGGTTATATTAGGGTTTATTATATGTGTTTATTTATTAAAGAATAGTTTAAGGTTTTATTAATAATTATTAGTTGTTTTTATTAGTTTAAGGTTATATTAGGGTTTTTAGTAATGATTAGTTAACGATTTAATTAGTTTAAGGTTTTATTAATAATTATTAGTTGTTTTTATTAGTTTAAGGTTATATTAGGATTTTTAGTAATGATTAGTTAATGATTTGATTAGTTTAAGGTTTTATTAATAATTATTAGTTGTTTTTATTAGTTTAAGGTTATATTACGGTTTTTTGTAATGATTAGTTAATGATTTGATTAGTTTAAGGTTTCATTAATAATTATTAGCTGTTTTTATTAGTTTAAGGTTATATTAGGGTTTTTTGATTAGTTTAAGGTTTGAGAAAAGAAGATACAACATAATGAACAAATTGAAGTCAAACATATATTAAATTACTTAAAGAGTTAAAGTCTTTAACGATTACAATAAACTAAATCGTAAAACATAATGATGAAATACATGCGTCTTCTTCACGTTTAGTTTTCTTCCGAGCTAACTTGATAATATGCAGCTTCTTCCTCGTCGGTTATTCCTTCAGACAAACCCGCCTAGACTCATCTTGCAATAGCTCGCTCTCGTAATCCATCTCGCCTTCAAGTGGAGACTTATCTTGAACTCTTTCTGCCGCATCCAAGTAATCCTTCAAGCAAATCGACATCTCTACCGCCGGAGGAGTGAGTCTTGTTCTTCTTAGTGAAATGACCCTGCCACTAACAGAAAACGCCGATTCCGAAGCTACCGTAGAAGCTTGGACGCTTAGTAGATCTCGGGCCATAGCGGATAGGATCGGGAATTGGTCTTCCTTACCTTTCCACCAAGCCAATATATCAAAGGACATAAACTCTTGAGGAGTCATGCCCGACAAAAAAGCCGGTGGCAATATATCTTCCAAGTTCACTACTTGGAGTGTTGCCTCTTTGCCTTTTACTATTCTCGTTCATTAGTAAATTAAAAAAAGCGATTTGTGGATCGGAACTACGAGAACTTGATGCCGCATTTCTCATTGTTTGGTGTATTGTTGATGTTGATCCATATTTTTGAACATAAACATCAAACATGTTTGAAAGTTTTTTATTAAAATTTGTTTGTAATGTTTGAGTGTAAAATGGATCTTCATCATGTAAATCTAAATCGTAACAAATTTTTTTAAGTAAAGCTTTAACCCCCGCAACATTTACGTAAGGGTTTAAAGCGGCGGCACAAGTAATAACCGGTGGCATTTCTTTAAAATATTTTAAAAGCTTTGATTTCATTGGTGAAACCATATCACTTAAAGGTTTTGGTCTAACAGACAATTCGTTTAATTTTGAACTCATTAAATAAATTTGGTTAAGTACCAAAGGACTTGTTGGATAATAAACACCGGATAAAAATGTTGTTGCGGTTTTAAATTCATGAAGCATTTTGGCTATTTGTTCAATAGTTTCCCAACCCGACGGATTAAATGCTTCAACCCAACCCTTTTTGTGCTAAAAGATTATGGTAATCAATCAAGCTTTCTTTGTGTTGTATAGCTTTCTCAAACATGTTACATGTCGAATCCCACCTAGTTGTTACGTCCCAATTTGGACCTAGGTTTCTAGTATTCGATTCTTTACAAAAACGACGATACATAGTATGTCGTTTGGTTGAGCTAAAAACGTCGTGTAACATTTGTTTAAATTTATCTTTTGTTTCTTCAATAGTTTTAATCCCGTCTTGAACCGCCAAATTAATGATGTGTGCAACACATCGACTATGCAAAAAAAACATCTTCGCAAATAGGTTTGTATTTTAAAATTAGTTGTTGGACCGCACGCGTATTATTAGACGCGTTATCAAATGAGATTGAAAATATTTTGTTTTCTAATTTAAAAGTTTTTATAACTTTGTCTAAAACATAAAATAAATTCTCACCCGTGTGAGGATAGTCAAATAACTCAAACGCGACCGTACGTTTCATTAATTGCTACGTATCGGGTTGTACCCAATGAGTGGTAACACAAATGTACGAGTCGGGTGAACCATGTGGAGCGGACCAAACATCACAAATTAAACTAACGTCGGTTTGTAAGTTTTCAAAACCCAAAATAAGTTCATTTTTAGCTTTTTTCCACATTTTTAAACAATCTCTTCTAATGGCAGAACGACTTACGTGTGTGTAACGAGGTTGAAAGTTTTGTTGAATAAGTCGATTTAGACGAGGGTTGTCGAAGTGGTTAAATGGCAAACTTTGTTGAATCACGAATTGCGCCATTCACTCCCAAACCACATCGACACTATAAGCGAAAATACTCCCGTCGTTCGACATCGTCGGTTGACCTCGTGCCGCTTCGTTCTTCAAAGCTTTGCAATATTTGAACTCGTGATGGTTTTTCAAAGTAGTATTCGCGTCGTGTTTGAAAAAACTACCACAAAGCTTGCAACGAGCTTTATTCGGACCGCTCGACTTCCTACACAAATCGTAGTTTTTCCATATTTCGGGATTGCTCTTCGTAGGAATAACTTCGACAACTTCAAGGTTTGTTGAATGTCACACCCCGGCTTGCAGCGGAAGACTTAACAGAGTCTTGGTGTCAACAGTAAATAACTCAAGCATAAGTTAAGCGAACGATTTAAATAAAACATGGATATTTATATAAAAAGTTATCGATAATTGTTAAAACATTACAAGTTTAACAAACATCAGTTTTAACATCTAGATAACCGGTCCCAGATAAATATCCCAAAGCACGCTCGCTAACTAGAACCGGTTTCCTTTCCTTTCCCATCATCATGCTACTTACCTGAGAAACATACCAAATTTAAAAACAAGTGTCAATCAAATGGGTTGGTGATTTCACAGGTTTTCATATAAAAACATTTAAGCAAAGGAAAAGAACGTAACGTACAAAAACATCGTGATAGAGAACTCATCGTAGACTAGCTAGGTACTACGATACGATAGATACCATGAGCCCATAATCAAACCAAAACCAACGTGCGAACACCCCTCAACATATATTGCTCCCGTTACTCACGGACCACGACAGCTGGTCGGGGAGTGGGTTGTCAAACCCGATATATCTACCAATATATCCTACGGTCCCTCCCCCGAGACTAATGATTATGACTGCGGGATCGAATCCCCTCTGGAGCGAATACACAGAGAACACATATACAAATGGCTGCACTTACTCAAGAGCTATCTAAGTCACATTTCACTCCAAACCATACATTACAATTTAAATCTTTCTTTTTCCCGGTATGTTTCTCCCCCGGTTTATCAAAAACCAAAAACATTAATAAAAAAGGGGCCGTGAAACTCACCTCAATGCGTTCCTGCTAGCAACAGAGATTCCCAAATAACCCGACTGTTCTCACTAGCGCCCTAAAACCCAAGGGACACATTAACAGTCTAAATAAAAGTCCATCATGTAAGTTGTTCACTCAACTTAACTAGAATTAAACACATTACACTAAGGGAACCAGATTTCACATAAACGACACGTTGGTGACTCGAATTTAGTCTTTTATCATAAATCATAAGTTAATGTTTTCAAAGTCATATTATCTTCAAATAATTAAGTTATCTTTGTTAAAAATTCATTTTAACTCCAAACTTAATTATTTTTAACATTTTGCCAAAAATGACAATTTCGCCGTATTTTACCGACAAAACCGACAACGTAACACACGCCACTTCATGAAATCGGCATGCACTAAGTCCCAAGTTATTTTCAATACTTCAAAATAAGTATATTTTACTTATTCTTACATAAAATTTGCTGATTAAAATCAGCCACAAAATTATGTTGTAATTTTGCATTAAATCAACATTTTTACGTCATTTTTATACATAGTTTTCAAATATTTCATTTTATTCTTTTCTTACAAAACTTATAAATTACAAATTTTTATTATAAAAACTTATAAATTTTCTGATCAAAATCAGATTCATAAAATAACTCTTTTTATACGTTAAAAATAGTCGAAAAACGCGTGTTTTTGGTTAATAACGACCATCCATTAAATATATTTTTGAATCCTCTTGATTTTATACTTTAAACATTTTATAAATTCCCATAATTTACTGATAAAAATCTGTTAAAAATTTATTTTATAGAAAACTCTATTTTTATAGTTTTTATCTTATCAAAACATCCACTTTAAAATAATAAAATTATGGCCAAATTATCTAATCATTCTTTATTCATTTTACAACAAAAATATTTATATTTTTTTATGTATTTTATGACTTTAAAATCAGATTTGATTTATTTTGAAATAATCCTTTACTTAGTATTTTCAAAACTCTATTATTTTAAAAATAGTTATATGTATATACACATGCATACATGATATAAAAACATACATGCATGTATGACAAAATCATTGATGTCGACGGAGCTTAGTTAATAAACTAACTAAAAACCGACTCTAAAATAGACACAAAGTAATAAATCTAGACTCTCTAAAACCTAAAATACCGACAGGCAAGTGTACCTATCGTATGTAGCAGAGCAAAGCAAGTCCGGATATCGAACCCACAGACTTCTACAGACTGTACTAACTAGACTTTAGGACTTATCTATACAAAATTTGTACTTAAATAAAATAATATTAAGGAAGGGGGTTTTCTAACAAAACTAAGAATAACTTAAATGAAGACTAAAGAAAAGACACCAAACTGAAACGAAGATCAGACGAGAAAAGAACACTACCTAGGTATGAATCCTACACATTATCAACAAAGGATCTATCGGTAAATGGAAACTATGTGATGCCGGGATCTTAGAATATTAAACTCTAAGGAAACCTAGAGCACCCTCGACCCTTCTCAAGGATTGTCAACTAAGATTCCTAAAAGCCGTGAAACCACCGGTTGAATGGATTTCCCTCACAGGTCATCCAATTATACTCAAAATGTATCCGCTAGACAATCTACCTCACGGCACGATAATCTCAAAACACCTAAGAATTAACTGTTGAACAATCTACCTCACAGCGCGAAAGTCACAGTTTACTTAAATGCTAGGGATAACTTGGGTTTTCCTATTGGATTCGGTAAACACAGATATACGACGAACTAGAAAGATCTTCTCACAAAGTCTCTAAACTAGTCAATCTAACACCATAGACAAACCGACAATCTCTCACCTCACGGCTATCAAGATTGGTTGCACATCTAATATATTTATATCAAGATAATAACTCCTATGGTAAACTCGTACGCAGTAAACCATCCAATAATCAAAAACACACAGTAATTGATCTAGCATGCACCTATTACATGAAAGACATTCACCAAGGCACACGAGGAATAAATCACCAATCCATAAACAATCATGAACATACATAAAACATCCAATAATCCAAACCAAGTTTCTTACATCATGAGTTTATCACAAAAACGTAATCCAAACCCGATAAAAACCAATGTTAACCATGTGCAATCATCAAAACCTAGGTAGTTCTAAAAGATTAGCTAAGAAACATCATACAAATACAATCCATAATCTGCTTAGAGTGAATGAGAAACATAGAAATCAAAGAAAACAAAGAAAAAAAGAAAACCGAATGAAGAACACCCGATATCGTTGATCCTAGGCCTTCAATCTTCAATCCAATGCTTTCCCCACCTTTGATTTACCTTAGAATAGCCTCTCCTCGTCCTCCTAGTCGCCTCTAGTCGTCCAAAAACGTATCTCCTTTTAGGGTTTTCGACTTTTTGGCTTAAAACTGATTTTCTGCGATTTTAAGCCTGTGGCGTAGCGCGACAGATACCTCTAGATCTGTCGCGTAGCACGAGAGAATCCAGAATCCAGTTTTCTTCTTTTCTTGTTTCCGGGTCCGTCCTTACCCAACCGTGAGCTCGTTTCTTTGTACTTTATTACCGAATATACGTGTTTATTACCTGCAAGCATCAAATTACAGAAATGTGAAGCACCAGCTTAAATCGACTCTAAAACTGAATAAAACAGTACTGAAACTTAACAAAAACAAATAGAAAAACAGATGAGTTTTACAACACATCACATCCCCACACTTATCTCTTTTTCGTCCCTGAAAAAGGCTTATGCAAAAATCTGGGATCATAACTAGGTAAAATGGTTTCCACACAATTAAACTCATTAATTCAAAATTAAATGCTTTGGAAAAGATTGCAAGTATTGTTATCCTACTAAACTCATACTGATTATTCAAGTCCCTTAGTCATGGTCTATTACGTTGATGTTCTACATTTCATTTCTTTAGACCCACACTTAGGAAATTTAAAACCAAATCAATCCTGGATTCTAGTTTTCAAGTCATCCTCACATATAAACAATACAAAATATTTCTCAAATCAGATTTTTATAATGGAAGCAGCTGAAAGCGTGAGCATTTTTCTTTTATTCATTTTTTTTCATTGAACTTAGCTTAGTGGTGTTTCAACCAGGCTGCAACCCGGCGTGTGACACATAAGTTTCTCGTCCAACTTCTTTTCTTTTATTATTATTATTTTTTACTCAGCTTATTTGGTGAAATGGAGGCGCCATAAGACTCGGATTTATTCTCATAAAAAGAGTACTTATGTGCCAAACAAAAATCAGATTTTCAAAACTCTTATTTGTTATTATGCAAAGATTCCTTAATAACTAGAAAACAGTTTCATTAATTCCAAATCCCCAAGACGTTTCCCATTAAAATCATACATTTAAGTGAAATTTTACCAATCTTACGGGATAAATACAATCAGTTGAGCCTACTTACACATCCCATAACCAAAGCATAAACCCAAACCAACAAGTTAACCATGAATGAAACCACAAAACCCAACTTTTCTATCATTTCCCATCATGCTTTTGCAACCAACTTAAACAAAGACAAGAAAGATCTAAGCTGAAAACTAAAAATGAAAATAAATTTTAAAAAAATTTTGACTCAAAAACTTAAGTAAACTAAAACTAAAATTGAAACACTAACTACTAACACAAAACTAAACTAAATTTCCCATCCCTACACTTAAACTTTACATTGTCCCCAATGTAGAAAAAAGGAAAACCAAAAGAAAAACTAAAAATTAAAAACTAAAAACTGAAAATGACTTAGCTGGTTGAAGAGAAGACTGTCGAGTGCCAATCTTTCCACGTAGCTCCACAATCTACAAATCTTTCTCCACAAGCTACAAACATACACATAAGATCTACACAAAGACAAAGATCAAACAAGCATCAACACATCCAAAACATGATAACAATGATATCCATGATTAAGTCCAACCACAAACCAACCCGGATTCCCGAAACCAACAAATCAAAATTTACAAAATTGCAAAATTTCTAATCAACATAACCATGAACGACAAGAAACACAAGCCTCCCCACACTTAGCCTTCATCAACACCATCTCCTCTCATCTCGGGTGCCTACAGTGTATGAGAATGGAGGGCCAATGGAGTAGAAGAGAAGAAATGGGGCTAAAAAATCTGATCTCTAGGGCTTGGAAAAACTTTTCACTAATCTGGGAAAGCGTCGCGTATCGCGACAAAATCTTCAATGGCTGTCGCGTAGCGACAGAACGTTGACCCGCGAAGTTGACCATATTGTCGCGTAGCGCGAAAATTTACCCTTTGGGTGTCGCGTGACACGACGAGGCTCTTTTTCCAGAGAGTTTCCAGATTTCCATGCCTTAGCCAAATTTTCAACCCCAAAACTCACTAAACCATCCACAAATGTTCTAAAGCAAGAAATACATACCTGGTGGCTCCAATTCATCATTATGGCATCAAATTGATTAAAAACCTACAAAACAAATTAAAACACACAAAAACGAAAAACGAAAAACAATCACGAAAAATGCAAAACACCAACGACACTAGACATTACTAATTTACATACTCTACACTTGGGAGTTTAACCCAAGACACTCACAAACCTCAACTCAAACGGGAGGATCAAGGGAAAATTCTTCCCATTCGCTCAACTCATGACCACTATCACCAACATCCCATGGTCCTTCTCCCATAACTTCATTCACACCCACCTCATCACTAACCAAAATCACACCATCCACTCGATGGACCAACTCACCTCCGACGCTCACAGAATTCGCTATCTTCAGACAAACACTCTCATCACCCACTCTAAAAGTGAGTTTACCCTCATACACATCTATGATAGCTTTGGCAGTGCGCAAGAATGGGCGGCCAAGAATGATGGAAACTGCCGTGTCCGCCTCCATATCCATCACAACAAAGTCCACGGGGAACACAAACCTATCCACTTTGACTAAAACATTCTTCAAAATCCCCCGTGGACACTTAACCGATCGGTCTGCCAATGACAAGGTCATGCGTGTGGGGGACAAGTCACCAAGAGCTAGCTTCTCATAAAGAGAGTATGGGATCAAATTGATGCTAGCCCCTGAATCCGCCAAGGCATGCCTCCTCACATCATCTCCAAATAAACACGGGATAGTGAACATTCCCGGATCTGCAAGCTTTTCGGGAAGCTTGTTTAAAATCACCGCGGAACAACCCTCACTCAATGGTACGTTGGCGACCTCTCCTAAACGGTCCTTACCCTTCAACAACTCTTTGAGATACTTGACATACTTCGGTATATGCTGAAGGGCTTCAATAAAAGGGAGATTGATCTTGAGTTGCCTAAACATGTCAAGAAAGTGCCCGTATTCCTTAGCGTGCTTTTGATTAGTTAAGCGCGCCGGATAAGGAACACGGGTAAGATCAATCTCTGAAGTGGGCTTAAACATGACCGACTTACCAATTGCCGGCTTCTCAACGGGAGACTCACTGTTAGGTGCGGTACTTGCTGGGACTAGCCTCGGGGGCACCCTCCCAGGAGTCTCCATCTCAATTTCCTCGTCCACCGGTTCCTCCTCATCTAAATCAACCGGTGGAACCAATCTCTCACTCTCCTCAAATTCCACCAACACCAGTGGTATGAACACTTCTCCTCCACCTCTTCCAGAACAAGTAGTGACCGCCTTAACGTGGGCGTTTGGGTTGGTTTGGGGCTGACCCGGGAACTCGCCTTGGGGCCGTTCATCCAACCGTTTGGCTATGTCACCAACCGTTCTCTGTAAATCCAAGAACGCAGATTGCTGGTTCTTTAGGAGAACATCATGCTCATGTAGGATCTTCTGTGTAGTGGCATCCTTAGCCACTAACTGAGTCAACAATTCCTCTATCCTACCCAATCCACCACTAGCACCTGAAGTGCTACCAGAACTACCACTAGGCTGCCCCTGCCCCTGGTTTTGAGGGTAACTATGACGGAAACCAGGGGGATTTCCTGAAGATCTATAGGTTTGGTTAGAATGATATCCCCAACCGGGGTTATAAGACTGCCCGAACCTACCCTGTCCTCCTAAATAGTTAGCCTGCTCCGGGCTCACCAAACACTCAGAAGTGGCATGACCACCTCTACAAATCTCACACCTGTCTACTCTCATCTTCAAATCCTTTACATCCCTAGCTAAAGAATCAAGAGAAGCAGCAACACTAGTGTCCGTGTTCACATGGTGGACACCCCTCATTGACGAGGAAGAACTAGTGATAGGAGTTGAATTCCTATTTGAAGACCGCTGCTCATGCTCGGCCTGAGCAAAACTCTCAAAAAGATCATTGCATTCAGCCACATCCCTCTTACCCATGAGGTGGCCTCTTGCAGAAGTGTCAAATCGGGCACGAGTCTCATATGTGAGCCCATTGTAGAATTTCTCTACAAGGGCCCATTCAGACAAACCATGCTGGGAGCATCGGCTTAGAAGGTTTTGGAACCTCTCCCAAGCAAGATAGTAGGGCTCATCAGGGGCCATTCGGAAAGAATGGATCTCATCTCTCAGGCGGGCGGCCTTAGCAGGTGGAAAGTACTTTTTAAGAAAAGCATCCCGAAGGCTAGCCCAAGTAGTGAAAGTGCCTGGAGGATGAGAGTCGAGCCAAGTGGCTGCTCGCCCCGACAAAGAAAATGGAAACATGTGCATGAAAATCGCATCTTCGGTGGCCCCTTGAAGATTAAAGGTACCACAGATGCGTGTGAGCCGAGCAAGGTGTGCGGGTGCATCTTCATCATCACGATCGCTGAATTGAGCATTATTAATAGCGGTCATGATATATGAAGGAATCTGCCACGAATTTTCATTCGGGATCGGTGGCGGTGCAATGGGATTGTTAAGCCCCGTGAAACCCGCAGTGGCCTGCTGATGAACAGTGCGACGCTCTGCCATAAGTGGATCAGAAGGCAAGCGTGGACTGGAGTGAGTAGAAGAACTAGAAGAAGAAGACGGTGTGTGCTCAGAAAGATCAACAGAAATGGGAGTAGAAGCACTTACCTCGCTCGTAGAACCTTCAGAAAAGTCCCGTGAATCGCTTCTTGATGGCAAAGAAAGCTCCGGTGGCGGTCCGTGTGAGCGTAAGTGTGGCATACACTACCAAACCTGCAAATAAAAAATCAATCAAAAAGAAATAAAACAAAATAAAATAGAATAAAATTGAAAATAAAATAAACACAAATATGCACAGATAAGAACAAAAACTAGTAAGCACAATCGACTAAGAAGTCCCCGGCAACGACGCCAAAAACTTGATGTCGACGGAGCTTAGCTAATAAACTAACTAAAAACCGACTCTAAAATATACACAAAGTAATAAATCTAGACTCTCTAAAACCTAAGCTACCGACAGGCAAGTGTACCTATCGTATGTAACAGAGCAAAGCAAGTCCGGATATCGAACCCACAGACTTCTACAGACTGTACTAACTAGACTCTAGGACTTATCTATACAAAATTTGTACTTAAATAAAATAATATTAAGGAAGGGGGTTTTCTAACAAAACTAAGAATAACTTAAATGAAGACTAAAGAAAAGACACCAAACTGAAACGAAGATCAGACGAGAAAAGAACACTACCTAGGTATGAATCCTACACATTATCAACAAAGGATCTATCGGTAAATGGAAACTATGTGATGCCGGGATCTTAGAATATTAAACTCTAAGGAAACCTAGAGCACCCTCGACCCTTCTCAAGGATTGTCAACTAAGATTCCTAAAAGCCGTGAAACCACCGGTTGAATGGATTTCCCTCACAGGTCATCCAATTATACTCAAAATGTATCCGCTAGACAATCTACCTCACGGCACGATAATCTCAAAACACCTAAGAATTAACTGTTGAACAATCTACCTCACAGCGCGAAAGTCACAGTTTACTTAAATGCTAGGGATAACTTGGGTTTTCCTATTGGATTCGGTAAACACAGATATACGACGAACTAGAAAGATCTTCTCACAAAGTCTCTAAACTAGTCAATCTAACACCATAGACAAACCGACAATCTCTCACCTCACGGCTATCAAGATTGGTTGCACATCTAATATATTTATATCAAGATAATAACTCCTATGGTAAACTCGTACGCAGTAAACCATCCAATAATCAAAAACACACAGTAATTGATCTAGCATGCACCTATTACATGAAAGACATTCACCAAGGCACACGAGGAATAAATCACCAATCCATAAACAATCATGAACATACATAAAACATCCAATAATCCAAACCAAGTTTCTTACATCATGAGTTTTTCACAAAAACGTAATCCAAAACCGATAAAAACCAATGTTAACCATGTGCAATCATCAAAACCTAGGTAGTTCTAAAAGATTAGCTAAGAAACATCATACGAATACAATCCATAATCTGCTTAGAGTGAATGAGAAACATAGAAATCAAAGAAAACAAAGAAACAAAGAAAACCGAATGAAGAACACCCGATATCGTTGATCCTAGGCCTTCAATCTTCAATCCAATGCTTTCCCCACCTTTGATTTACCTTAGAATAGCCTCTCCTCGTCCTCCTAGTCGCCTCTAGTCGTCCAAAAACGTATCTCCTTTTAGGGTTTTCGACTTTTTGGCTTAAAACTGATTTTCTGCGATTTTATGCCTGTGGCGTAGCGCGACAGATACCTCTAGATCTGTCGCGTAGCACGAGAGAATCCAGAATCCAGTTTTCTTCTTTTCTTGTTTCCGGGTCTGTCCTTACCCAACCGTGAGCTCGTTTCTTTGTACTTTATCACCGAATATACGTGTTTATTACCTGCAAGCATCAAATTACAGAAATGTGAAGCACCAGCTTAAATCGACTCTAAAACTGAATAAAACAGTACTGAAACTTAACAAAAACAAATAGAAAAACAGATGAGTTTTACAACACATCAATCATACATATCTATATATTCATACACATATATGTATACATGCATGTATCTAGAAATTACATATACACACATGCATGCAAAACTTACACTCACCCACACATATATACATGCATGTAATCATCTCACATGTACATACATATGTATATATATATGAACACATACATATACATATATGTTCATACATGTAAGTTATTTCACATCCACATACATATGATTAAAATCATTATCCAAGCAAAATCATCTATGTATGTATGTATACCCATTATCATCTTCACACTCAAAAACCCATAATGTCGAAGAGTTTACCTTAATTCTAGTCAACAATTGAAGGTTTCTTGATCAAAAGTCTTCTAAGAATTCCCAAAAAAATCACCAACACTTGGAATCTCTTGAAGGAAGAAAGCTTAAATTTTGAAAATGGAGAACTAGAGAGAGGTCGATGGTTTGGGTAAAGAGAGAGATACATGATAGAGTGTAAGAATGAATGTAATGATGGTGTGAAAGATTTGTTGGGTTTTTAACTTTTCTAGAAATATTCTTTTACCTACTCATATGACATGTGTAATACACTTGTCAAACTCACACTCAATTTAGACAAAAACATGTATTTTCTGAGTCCTACGGTGTATAAACTTTGTTCCGGATATTTAATAAAAAATCAGATTTTTATTCTAAAATTAACAGAATATTTAATCGTACTAAAACGATCAATTTTTTTTTTCAAAAATAATGACCTTAAATTTTATTTGGAAAATTAATTAATTTTACCCAGCTAAAACGCAGATAAAGTCGGTTGTCAGTAAAATTGACAATTAACACCAAAATTCATGGTTTTCATCGTTAACTTAATTTATCCATTTATGATTTATCATTTTATGCTAAACCAAGCATATCTACTAAATTCGTTAATCGAGTCGTCACCAACGTTCGTTGAAACACCGCCGAACGGTACCGAAATTTCAAAAATTCACCAAATGCAAATCCATGCATTTAAACAACACTCTATGCTAGATTTTTTTAAGCATTAATTTAATAATAAATATTAAATTATTAACGCATTAAATAAATCAAGTTTAGTACACTAACCATTACGTTGAAGAGTTAGCACTTGATGAAGCCATTTGTGAGCGGGTTTGCATTTTGAGAGTTTGGAGAGCGTTTTTTGCGTTTGAGAGTTGTGTGATTGAACCTAAACAACCACTACCTATTTATACTAAACTTATGGGGTCTAGAATCCAAAAAAAAAAAAACGGTCAAATTGAGACCCCAACGGCTCTTTTTTCGCAAAAAACGGTCAAAAACTCGTATAGCCGTTACAAACCGGTTTAGGAACCGGTTCGATTCGGGTCGGTTCCAAACCTATTCCAACGGTCGAAAACCCAAACCTACGGTTTGGAAACCGGTTTGTGGACAAAAAAAAAACGGTTTTGAAACCGGTTTGGCGGACCGGTTCGGTTTATTTTTTAAAACAAAAGTATGGGCTTGTGATATATTGATAAAAGCAAGATGAATGAATTTAACCATTTTATTGGGCCTTTCGTATTGGTAATCAGTTAGAGGTGGGCAAAAAAAACGGACACGGAACCGGAACCGACAACCGGAACCGGTCATATCCGAACCGGTGGGTACAAACGGGTCCGGTTTTTCAAACAAATTAAAACCGGAACTGGTTCCACCTGTACCCCGCCAAAACCAGAACCGGAACCGGACAAAACCCGAATCGGAACCGGTCGAAACCCGGAACTGGAACCGGGTATTGACTTTATTGACTGTAACTGGAACCGATTGAAACCGGAATCTGTTCCAAAAATACCCGATTTGTGCACCTCTGGGTAATCTTTTCAACATTGTGGATATTATAATATGATTTCACGGGTAGTGGGTAAAATGTTTAAAATAGACAGCTTTATTTGTGATAAATAAATATTGATTGATAATTAGTGATGTTAGCTTTCATTAAAACCATAAAGTTTACCAAGTATAAGTGAACTTACCGATATATCATATATGTCATGACATACAGCTTGTGTTCTTTTATTAGTGGTTTGTAATAAAACGCAACAATGTCACTATTAATCGTCACTAAAATAAATTTTGATATGAAAACCCATATCATTATCTCATGTTTTATTGTATTACATCACATCAATGTAATCGAGGTGTCATGAATCGCATAATTGATTTGATTTTATGATTTATTAAGGTACAAAGGCGATCTATCAACTCATAATGTGGTTAATGCAAAGCCCAATAAGATCAGCCTACAGGCCTTACAACAATAAGTAATAGTAAGGCCCAGTTCCTCATCCATATTAGGCCAGTAGCTAGCCAGCTACCCATCTTCATTATATATCCATATATGTGATATTAAATTAGTAATATACAAATATTTCAACAATATCCTTTTGTAAATGTTCATGTTATTCGCACAACAAAAGTTATTAAAGTCTGATATTATGAAGATAAAAAAAAAAACATATATGCTAGAGTCTAATCCTTTTTAATCAAAACTTAGTCCCAAAATAATAATAATAATTTACAACAAAAAAAGCAATATAAATTCTTTTTAGAGGTAAAAAAAACCCTTTAGGGTGGAGGACAGTGGATTATAATTAGTTGGAGATTAAAGGGTCATTTATGGCAGTTAATTGACGACAGAGGCACTGCTACCTTTTAAGTTTATATTTAGATTTATTCAATAATCTTATTTTTTTTTATAACACTGGAAAACCACTTACATGGTTATTGTGGTATCGCCTCAAACACAACAACCCGCGGCTGACTTCGAACGCCCAGAGCCGCGGTTGAGACCCTTGAAACCCCAGGAGATGATGTGACACTTCGTAAATTCCAGGTCAGCATCCTATTTTATTAAATGTTTATTTAATTGATAATTTGCCGCGGCTAGAACCCTCGAAACACGCAGACGTAGCACAATTGTTGCACGATTCAAAACGGGTCAAGCAACAACGAACTCCTAGATAACTATAAGTCTATAACCATTAATAAAGCCATGACAAACGGTAGAGTCAACTATCAAGAGCAATCTCATTAATAAAGCCACAAGAGCCTTTTAGTTAGGAAAGAAAATAACATCTGAACCAAAGGAAAAGGACGCAACAACAAACTACCTTAATAATTAAATCTTTGTCTGAACATCCTAAGAGGAATTCACTATAAATATCACCATGCCTCTTGGTCAAGGGCATAGAAAAACGACGGAAAAACACACTCAATGCACAAATGCTTCGTCTGGCTCAGGTGTAAGCACCAACTCTTGCACTGTTAAGAGGCTCTAGTCTTGTAGCAATAGAGGTAAACCGTGTCTCCTTAACACCTGACTAACAAGTAGGGGTATTCATCGGGTCGGATAACGAGTTATTTGGGTTTTTTGCATATCTAAACCCGACCCGAATGTAAAATTATATTATCCGACCCGAACAACCCGAAATAGATTTTGGATGAGGTTTTCTTGGGTTTCGGATACGATTCGGATTTCGAATTTTTCGAGTTTCGGATATTTTGAACACTCCTACTAACAAGGGAAACAAGTCAAGTGCGACCGCAAAAAACCGAATAGGTGGCCTGGTTGATTGTGAAGGGATGGACATTGTTTGGACTTTGGAGATTAAAAGTTGCTGGCGGCCCATCGTTGGGTTTCTGAAGCAACAAGCCTAACAACAATGACGTATCTTGAAAAAAATTAAAGGATGAGCGCAAGTTTTTAAATGATAACGAAATTAATACCTTTAAAGTTTGTAAGCCGTTAGGTGTCGAGTGACACAAAAAACTAAAAAGTGAGACACACACAATACATATAAGATTATAATAATAATCATACAAAACAGAAAATAAAAAATATACGACATTATAGTATGACTCGGTTGAGTTGATCTATGACCAGAAACCTTTTTAAATTTATATAAAATTCTAAAAGATAAACCTTCTTTACCGTATAATGTGAGTTTTCTCAAAGTATTAAGTTTTTTTCTGAACTGGTGACTTGTTCTGCAGATCCCAAACTTGAAACCAGAATGTTAATTATATTACTATCTAATTGTGTAGTCCAATGCAACTGATCCTTGAGATAGGAGTGTTTTGTAGTTACCTCTTATATAAATATAGTAACATGGAAACTAAGTTTTCCAGTTTTAACGGGCCATGGACAAAAAGAAGTGAAGATGTTATTCAAAAATAAATTTCCACAAAAATATATCTTTATTCTAATAAAAAATAGCTAGCTTGAAAACATGTCATCTTCTCATAAACTTTAGATAATAACTATCTTTTATATTAAATATTAATAATAAATGATTTTAAATAAT
Source organism: Mikania micrantha (assembly GCA_009363875.1). Lineage (NCBI taxonomy): Eukaryota > Viridiplantae > Streptophyta > Magnoliopsida > Asterales > Asteraceae > Mikania > Mikania micrantha. The sequence goes on along the minus strand of SZYD01000987.1, from coordinate 132,695 downwards.
TAAATTATACAATTAAATATAAAATATATAAATCTTCTTATCATAAAAATTAATTAAAACTAAATAAATCATATGAAAATTTCAATTATATAATATCTTAAAATATAATCTTATAATTCTTAATCCTTATTTGTAATTTGTTATTTTTAGATATTCATTACTTATTATTTTATCATAAATTAATAATATTAAACATATAAATCAATATAAAAAAATTATTGTTTACAACATATTAGATTTATTAAACACATATAATACATGAGTTTCTAAACTAGTGTATAATAATCAACAAGTACAAAGCATAGGTTGTAGTTAATCATTTACTATAGCATCATGTTCTAGTTTATATTTTATCATGTCCATATCATGTGTCTCCGTCTCAATTTCTCCTTCAATCATGTGCTGTTAATTATTGGAGATTAAAAGGTAATTTAGGGATATTGTTAATCTTGAATTCTTTTCAAAAAACTCTTAATTGTTATGCTTTATTTTTTTTTTCATTTTAGGTTTAACTTGAATGTATTATTTTTATTCTTTTAGTTAACGACATTATGTTTCTAAATTAATTTTAATAAAATTTAATGTAGTTTAGGGTAACACCTCTTATATCTTATTTTTAAAGTAGTCTAGATTCTAGCATAGTTTAAATAAAATAACATAATTGCATTCTTAGTATACTACTATAAAAAGTAAAAAATAAATAAAAAAGGTTTAGGCCAAGAAAGGGTTCGCACATCTCCACTCTTATGAAGTCATTCTCTTTTAGATAAATAAATAATTAGATCAACAGGAAAATTCTTAGAAAGGGACTAAAATTATCATATCTAATTGAGAGCATATAACCATAATTTTTTAAGTATTAATCATCATATTTTATCCATATTCGGTCAACTGCTTCACAGATACACAATATAAGATGATTAAAATATGATAAAAACATTAACATTGCATACTCGTTTAAACAACGTAGTCGGTTCCAACAGAACTCTAGCCCTAGTTGTTCCTTTTTTTTAACAGTAATTGTTTATACAAATATGTTTTTGGTAGATCTTGAACCTTTAACATTGAAGAGGTAACATTTTAACTTTAATATTTTTATTAGAGTAAATTACAGTTTTGGCCTCTGTAGTTTAAGTTATCTAACTATTTCGGCCGAAAATAAAATCTTTTATCAATTCAGCCCCTATGGTTTATGCAATTAACATTTTTGGCCCTTAATTATAGTTATAATAGTTAAGTTTGAGGGGTCAAAACCGTTATAATAGTTAAGTTTGAGAGGCCAAAACCGATAGTTGTCTAAACTACAGGGGCTGAATTGATAGAAGATTCTATTTTTGGCCGAAATAGTTAAAATACTTAAATCATAGGGGCCAAAAATGTAATTTACTCTTTTTATTATTTAAACCTAACCTTACTCTTTAGATCTCAAAGCTAAAGCTATTGTTTATGTTATAAGAAGCTGTCAAAATTCAGTTGGGTCTTAGAGTAAGTGCGAGAGGTGCGATTAAACACATATAATTTACATTCCAAAAATAGGTCATGTGTCAAAATAAACAAAAAAAAACAAATTAATCCACTTCATATCTAGTTACAAACTAATTACCACACACGCACACATAGGAGCCTATTTTTAAAATTCGCACATGACACCTAATTTCTTAGAGATGGTATGCCAAAATTAAAAAGTGAAAATGTAACAAAGAGATAGAGAGGCAATGGTCCATAGAGGCTTATATATCGACCCCCAACTTTCTATCTATTTATTCTTCCTAATCCCTAACACTTTTTTGTGGGGCCAATCTTCTTTTGAACGTTTCTATTATAACAATATCGATCGTCTTTTTCTCAACTGCCACTTATGTGCATAGTGAGTTGTACGTTAAACAAGATTTGTGTTACTATTTTGACAAAGTACAAGTATACATTGCATGACATGTGGCCATGTGGGTTGGCTACCTAATTGGTTGAAATCATGTATAAACAAAGGATATAATTAGAGTTCAATCTATTTCAACCACTTGTTCTTTTTTTTTTCTTTTTTTTTTGTGACGCAATGATAAATGGGCGGGAATCTATAATGGAGATTTATGGTTCAAAGTTTGGCACCATCCAATTTTCCTTGGGTCACGTGATTTAATTACCTCCCTCATGTGTTGACCGTGAGACCAGTTGATGAATGATGCCTAATAGTGGCGTTCTCTAGAGATGTACAAACCGGTTTTTTTCTCCATTTTTTTTTCTTGTTTTTTTATTCAAACTTAAATGAGTTTGAAGTTGAATGTCCAAGTGTGCTCTACAGTGAAAGTTTAAGATCGATTATAACTTCAAAGCAATCAGCATCAAAAGCAATGTAATCATCCTATCTATAATAACAAAAATAATTAATGAATTATTGTTCAAATATTAATGATTACTCGAGTGAAACCGGTAAAGCAAATATTTTTGGCCTCATTATTTTTTAGCCCCGTCTCTCTCTAAATTTATATATAATTTTCAACTGATTTTACATTTTTGCATTAAAAAAAATTAAAAATAGAAATATTTTGAGAGTAAAGAAGCAACATGTAAAATTTATTAACTAAGAAGGTTCTTCTCGATCTATAAGTTCGTTTAAGCCATAATTATATCAAGCTTCGAATTAAATTGAGCACCCCCTTCAAATATGTCACATTTGATTAAATTATATGCAATTTAATTAGTTCTCAAGTCGCATTTATTTGTTTTGGTGTCACATGCACATATTTTATTTTATGTTGGAAAATATTAACTATATGACCTTGTCAGTATTAATAACTTACTTTAATTAACATGTTTTAATAATAATAATGATAAATAAATCTTTATATAAGTTAATGCAAATAGTCACTCTATAGAAATATTTTGATGCACAATGTTGTTTTTAAAAACAATTATAAATAGAAGGATGATGATTCTTATTTTTTGTAAGTTAAATCTCAAAAACACTATTTCAATTTTTTATTATAACTTGGATATTAGAAAAGATTAGAAACTATAACATAGTATAGTTAAAACTTTTTAACAAATAAGTATCTTTACTTTATTGATTTTTTTATTATGGTAAAATTAATCATCACTTCCATGACTACTTAAATTTATAGCAACTACCAAGCTGAATTGTTAAATGTTATGATAGACTTGTAAACTTTTAATATGTCAGTAGATTTGCAAAGTTTAAGATCATATGGTTTCGTTTAAAAATCAACTAGTTTTTACAAGTCACGCATGTTGCAGCGGTAAAATCGAGTAATGTCACAACAATGACATGATTACCAATATCAAAACGCATATGAGAAAACATGTTGCAATAACTAACACTCTGTCGTAAAATCATAAAGCATAGTTTGCTATGAAAACGTCCATCAATCTACTTTTAAATCCAAAAGTGTACCCCACAAATAAAAACACAGACAACCACGTATCAGGAGGCGTGTGTCTTACCTCTACCCAATAGACACGATTAAGACAACATACGTAATACGTAAGAACATCATCGTTAAAAAAAAAGATGAAATGTGACAACACCACAAATACATAAATCATGATGCTAATTTTTAGAAATTAAATAGGAGTGGTAAAACTAAAAAAATGTTGTCTTTTTCATGACAAATAATATATATAATAATACTCTGAAAATATATAATAACCAAACAATCCCATTAAAATTTAAAGTTCAAAGCTAATACGGATCCATTAAAAATATATAAATGTCACCCTTTATTTGAAGTAAAAGGTACTCTTATGTTCCGATTAATCAAAAGGAATGTGTTGTCAAGATGAAATTCGTTTGATTGGTTGCCTGTATTGATGTGTGATTGTTTTCAGACACACATATATACATAAGATAAAGAGAGGATATTGTTTTCCATGCTGTCGAAATCAATAATATCTAAATTTTCAATTTTATTTATGTTATTTGATGGGACCTACTAAATAAACACCAACCCCAATGGTACACCAGTTTGTTGTCTTCGATACGCTCGTATAGGCCTTATACGGCCGTATAAGGTTAGTCAACCCGACAAAAGCTGCTAAGGCAGACATGTCAGAGTTGATGTAATTCTATACGGTTGTATAGGGTCTATACGGGCGTATAGTTCAAACGTGTACGACCGTATAGGCCTTATACGGGCGTATGAATACTCAGATTTTAAAGAATCTTGGTCTTGACACGACTAAATATTCCTCGATAAACGTGTTGCAATTATGCGACGTGATATAAGATTCCTCGATTTACGTATTATAAAATTATATATATGTTGATCGATCATATAGTTTACAAACGAATCAAACGAATTTAGGCGTTCAGATTCCAGCACTACCACCGCTTCGACAATTCCCAGATGATGATGGTGCTGGTGACGATGCTGGTGGTGATGATGCTGGAGCTGGTGGTGGTGGTGTTTAGTTTGTATTTATACTATCTTTTGTTGATGTATAATTTTTGTTATGTGTATATATGTGTGTATTTCTATGTGTTATATGATTATGTATTACTTAAATATTTGTTATTTAATTATTTGTCATTTATGTGGTATGGACGTGGTTGTATATTTATTTTTATGGTTACTTAATAATTTATATAATTAAACAATTATGAATTTATTGGTTTACATATAACAAAATATGCAAGAAAACGTACAGTTAATTAAATTTGCAAAAATATGCGTAATATATATAATCGCGGTAAAAACGTTTTAAAAATAATATTAAAATTGAAAAAAAAATTATTTTTACGCCCGTATAAGGCCTATACGGCTGTATAAAAAGTCAACCAGACATTCTTATGACAACTTTTCTAACAAAAAAGTACTATACGCCAGTATAACACCTATACGGGTGTATAGGTGGGGCCTGATGAATGGTCAATCAAGGGAGATGTATGGATATCAGCAGCCTATTCGATGAGGTGACGTCATAACAAGTCTTCTTTTGGGTAATTCAAATCATGCACGTAAAAGTGATAGTCACATGAACACCATTGCTTGATATGATCTTTTAATTAATTAATTAACAATAAATAATAAGGTCAAGTTTAAAATTGCTTATTTAACTTTAAAAAAACTTTTTGTTAAAAATGCTTATTAACTTATGACCTTTTGATATAAAGTTTTTAAAAATGTGTTTGGATTAGTTTTACAAAATAAAATTTTAAAATGACCAAAAATGACAATTTTTTTATAGACATCATTTTAAGGTTATTGGGTAAATGGTAAAGAGTGAGGTAAATTTATAATTTTATGTTAATAAGTCATAATTCATTTTGAAAAGTTAGAATTTTTAGCTTTTAAAAACAACTTATTACCCTTTTACAAAAAAGTTATTTTTAGAAGTATTTTTAAGTTTGACAAACAACTTATTGGCTTTTTGAAAAAGACAATAATTTAATAAGTAACTTTTCGATGAAATCCCAAAAAAGTCTAAGTGCATGTTTGGAATTACATTCAAAATTAACTTTTTAACTTATTGACTTAATGAAAAAGTTATTAAGTTAAAAAGTTGTTTGGTAATTTAAAAAACACTTTTAGTTTTAACTTTTTGAGCAGTGTTAAAAAGTCATTTTTAAAAAGCTACTTTTTCTGGCTTTTTACTTTTTATGACTAAAAAGTCATTTTTTGACCTTTTCATACACAAAAGCTAATCCAAACATATTTTTAAAAACTTCATTTCAAAAAGTCATAAGTTCATAAGCACTTTTAACAAAAAGTCCTTTTAAACTTAATAAGCAATCCCAAACATGCCGTAAATCTAACATGAATAGTTATCTCACGGTGAAATGCTACGGTTAAAATCTTAATATTATGACATCAAAAGGGGGAAAAATATTGTATGACACAAGGGTCGAACCCACGTTAACAGTCTACTTATAGCCACGTAGTAAATTAGTAACTAACTCTGCAAGATAAAACAATTTATTCAATAAAAAAATTACACCTAAATGAGTCCAAGCCGTTAAAAAAATAATAATAACTCAACAAACTGAAGCTAAAGTTAAAAAATCAAATAATGGTTTAAAACGTATATTATAAACACTACATATGGATGAAGTTAAAATTTGAACAGAAAAAAAAACACGATACCTACCAAATTAAAATTTTATCAAAAAAATATTGAGCAATATCACTCTGCTGATATTACTATTTGATTACAAGTTTACAACGGTGATGACAAGATCACGAATATTAAATGTAGACAAAAAAAACCAACCACAATGGTTTGAAGAAATAAGTCCACCCTCTACCGATCGATTCAATAAACTCTGCTACAAAGAAACTCATAAAACCCACTCTATTTGGAATTCCATCAATTATTCGTTAGTGATAACAGTATATAGAACTCATATGAAGTTTTACCATGAGCAGGTTGTTGTGGCGCGGCGTGAGTAGTGGCATGGTGAGAGAGAGGTGGATCGGAAGGGAAATAAGAGGGGGCGCCTTCTATCTGACTCTTAGCGGCTATTTTTGTCGTCGCTAATGCTAATGTAATTTTTTTTATCTTAGGTGGTGTTTGTTTTTTCAGAGGTAAAACATCTGCAGTCTGCAGACCTCTCTTGCAGAAGAGGTGGACCAAACATCTACAGGAAGAGATTTGAAGAGGGTTTGTTTTTTAACCTCTTCAAAAGTCTTCTCCACTTCCCTCTTCCCCCTATCCTCAGTAGACAAAAAAAAAAAATCCTAAATCCAACCCACCGATGAAACCCAACCACCTGCACCACTGTCATCATCACCGACCGGAGTGAAGGGCTAGAGATCGGAGGTGACGATCGGCAGTGAAGGGCTAGAGATCGGAGGTCACGTCGGGTTACATCCAAATCTGATGGCTAGGGAGCGTTGGATTTCCGGTGGACAGAAAGGGTGGCTCTGCAAACGGATGAATTGTTTCTTGAAGTATGACGTGAACTGCAAGATTGATTTGGCAAATTGCAAGAAAGGCACGGCTGTAGAGGGCGACGTCGGTGGAGGAGCGACGGTGGTGGTGTCGGCGGTGGAGCAGCTTGCTGGTGGTGGAGAGCTGGAGATGGGGTGCGGGAGGCGTGATGTGGAGGGGGTGGGGTGGAGTCCGACGACGGGAGGGCGGGAGGCGGAGGCCGGGTGGAGGGGGAGTGCGGGACGAGTGAAAAGGCAGGGGGGAAGAAACGTGATGCAGCTCTTATTTTGACCTAATATGAGATGGAGAAGAGGTAAGAAGGGGTAAGGTGGTGTTTGTTTTTGAAGAGGTAAAACGTCTGCGGTCTGCGGACCACGTCTGCAAACCTCTTTTACAAAAGAGGTGGACCAAACCTCTGCAAGAAGAGGTTTTGAGGGTGTTTGTTTTTCAAAAACTTCTTCAGTCTTCTTCCCCAACCCCAACCCCACCGTCGACCAGCCACCACCGTCCACCACTGTCTTCATCTCCAATCGTCCTCCTCCACCTACCAGGAGTCGTTTGAAGGAACCAGGAGTCGATTGCGGGCGTCGATTGAACAGCCGATCGAACCAGGATTTGCGGGCGTCGATCTAAGGAACCAGGATTTGCGGCCGAACCCTAGATGCGACGGTGGAGGTGGGCGTCGTTCGTGAAGGCGGTGGGAGGCAACGGCGAACCCTAGATGCGACGGTGGAGGGGGCGCGACACAGTGAAAGGGGCGAACCCTAGATGCGACGGTGGGGGGGCGCGACTTTGAAGGGTGACGGCGGTGGGGAGGCTCGGCGGTGGGGGAAGCGACGATGGGGAGGCCGGCTGTGGAGGTGGAGGCCGGCTGTGGAGGTGGCGATGGGGAGAGCTTGGGTTGAAGAAGTGAGAAGAGGTTGGGAAGATGTTAGAAGATGTTGGTCCACGTCTGCGCCAAGAAGAGGCTGGGCAGACGTTTTTTAATGAAATGTCTTCGAAAAAACAAACAGTGTAACCTCTTCCCGCGTCTGCGCGGCGCAGACATAAGAGGTTAGAAGAGGATTTCTTGAAAAAACAAACACCTCCTAAGAAGTCTTTGGACCATGTCTGCATCAAGAAGAGGCCGGAAAGACGTTTTTAAATGAGATGTCTTCCAAAAAACAAACGCACTGCAGAGGAAAACCTCTTCCCGTGGTCTGCTTGACGCAGACATAAGAGGTCAGGAAGACCTTTTTTAAAAAAACAAACACCCTCTTAGTCATTGATTGTATGTTAATTTCAATTGTCAGATTAGTATCCAGGAGAATCCACGAGAGTGTCACTGCTAATAGTGGCGTCGCCGCTAATAGTGTCGTCGTTATTGGTCATTTTTCTGGTGGTGTTTGTTAAAGTTGTGCCATAACTCGAATCAATTGAGACGTGTGTTAAACATGAAACTTTAGCCACAACATTCTTCACCTTCTTTTGCATTTTTTTTATATTTTTGTTTTATTTAATTTTTATTCATATTATAATTTACAAAAAAAATAATAAATTCACCGTATTGTAGTAATTAATAAAAAATATTTTTATTTCATTTGCATGAACGATCGATTCTGATGCAGAAAAATGTAGTTGGCACTCCTTGATTTTACATCATACTTATTTAAGACTAATTGATATTACTTTTATATCCTCAAAAACAATATCAAAATTCATGCACACATATAGGGTCGTATCATGTAAAAACTCATTCTTAAAGGGAATACCGTTAAAACATATCTGAATCATTAATTTAAAATTTTGAAAATAAATACGTGGTACATATTAACTCACGTTGAATTGATTTGTTTACCAAAACTTTTTTTTTTATTCAGGTTTAATGTTGATCATATATTTATTTTCACGATTCTAAATAAATGACTTAGATAAGATTTAAATGTTTCTTTTAAAAATCGAGTTTTTACATGATATATATGGTATATAACTTCTAGCTTTTATGCCCTCGAACCTATCATAGGTTTAATTTTACAGGAACATTGGGACAGGATCGTTAAGTTTAAACACAAGCTTATTGGTTTACCGTCTCATTTCTATCCAACTAATATATTGTATTCAATATTCAAATTAAGATATAAAAATAGAATTTATACTTTTCATTTGAAGAATATTTCTTCAATTATTGATGAAATACAGAAGTTAAGTTGTATTCAAAGTATATTGTACAAATTAAATCTATGATACATTTGTAATTAAAAAAACTTAACGAGACTTAGATATCTCAACTTTTTAAACAAATGCGTCCTTTAGTTTTGTCTTAGTTAGTATACTCGTCAACATTATTAGTTTTTTTTTTGGACGACAATTTGGATCACTGACGGGTCATAGACCTACCTGATCATATCCACACCCAATATGAGAAAACCTACCATATATAGGTGAGAGAAAACCCACCATATATAGGTGAGAGAAAACTCTTTAGCCCAGCATGAAACCTCTATTTTGTCCATGCTAGGATTTGAACCCGTTAACTTTCCAATATTGAAGCCACATGGTACCTTTACTCAACCACTTGAGCTGAGGAGCATTGGTGTCAACATTATGAGTTATGATATCGTTAGTGAATATATTGAGTGACGGATTATGATGTGAGTAGGAAAGTAAAGGGAGATCATTGCAAAATAAAGTACGTAGACAAATTTGTATGGTATATGAAAGTTAGGAGAAATAAATGAGAATATGGCTTTGATATGAGCATCCGTAAATATACTAAAAATAAAACAAAAGTTAAAGTCTATATTAAAAGATGGTGAGGAGATCTGTTATGCATTAGGAGGAAAACTTGTAGCAAGAGGAAAGTATTAAAAGATGTAGGGACATGCCATGATTGAGTAAATTATACATAAATTATTATATGTTATTCTTTCAATGACTTAATATGTTATAAAAAAGTCAATTATTTGTTTTAATTTTGGAAAACTAATGAATTTTTTTTATTTATTCTTATATATTCTTTAATGAGGTTTGTTATCCTGCCTTTTTTGTTTTGCTTTTGTCTCAAGTGTATTATGGTTTCAATACATAGTTAATTAGGGTTTTCATGTGTTGTGAATCAAAATATTATAACTTAGATCAAATAAAAGCTAGCACTACGTCATTATAAAACCCTAGAAGGTAAAATTAGAAAATTTTATAAAAATAACAATGAAAAAATTAAAAAATGGCATATCGAATATGAATGTAAGAATAAAGAACGTATTGCATGTCGTGTGTTTGTGTGTGTGTATATATATAAGCAGGTTGTATTTGATTTATATGGATAAGTAAAAAATGTAAATTGTAAACCGAAACGAGGCAGTAGATTTTTCAAAATGCAAGCTATAAACCAACTTATCAAGTTTTAAAACCAACCAAACCAACCGTATCTCTTTGATGCAGTATAGTTTAAACTTTGAAAAGTTTATAAACACCCATAGTTTAGAAAAATACATAGCTAGCGTAACAAATGCTCACATGATGTGTGAAACACAATTTCCTAACCATGATGGAGTAGCGATGAATACGCTCACAAGTAACGATACTTGAGTTCTGATTAAACCAGTAGTGAGATTCGATTTAAAATATCAGCATATTTAGTCTTGTCATGAGCAGACACATCCCTTACAATCAACCTCCGTTAGTTGATTGAAAAAAATAGAAAAATATTATAATATGTTGATTAAATTAAAAAATAGATAAAAATAAAGAGATAAATGAAAACACACATTTTGATAAATATTTTCAAATCACCCATTTATATAAATAATTTTTCCATCAACACGTATTTTAAAAATAAAAAAAACCCCTCAAGAATATGACTATGAGAAAGAGGGAGAGTTTTAAAAAAGTGTGAATGATTTTCCCTTGGCTATTTTTGGCAATGCATGATGCATGTATGTTTAGACTATGGGGTAAGGACCCCTCTTTACATATCTTCTTTACATGTCACGTTAGAGTCAGGGCCGATTTAATAATGTTATTAGCTAGTGATTAATCTAGCGCCTATTAAAAATAATTATTATCTATATATTTATTTCATATCACAAAACAAATAAATTAGAGGAGTTAAGTTGTAGCACGGTATGGGCGGAGAGAATTTCCGATGGGAGCGGTGAAAAATACGTAGAGATCGATAATAACATCAGTGACGAAAAAACTCTGTAAGACCGACATTAACACTAAGAAACGAAAGCTAACGAAGTGAATGAGATTATATACCCCGATAATGCTTGTCGTAAATGATGGATAATAGGTGTTGTACGTATCAACCCATCCAATCTTATAGCTAGCACATTAAGCATCCTATGTTTGACTCTCTTTATTAGCACCGATAATTTTTTTTTTTCTCAAGAGTCGGTCCATTTGTGTTGATAGTGTCGATTCAAGCTTCACCTTAACTTTTTTTTTTTTGAACAGTTAAGCTTACTTCCACCCAAATTGCACCATAATTACAACCTTGCATGAGGTTGAATCCATGGCCTCTCATTTTAAGAAGCAAGCATCTACCAAGTGAGTTATTCCTATATTGGCTAGCTTCACCTTAACTGACTACACGTCCACGCTAAAGCCACTAATTGATTAACTTAATTTCCTTAAAAGCTTTTTTTTTTAAGTTTTGTATATTTTAATTAATTAAGTTAGCTTGCTTACATTATTTTCATTGTTTCGATCAAATTTCTAATGCATTTTATAAATTCATAAACCCATACGATAATAAATATCCAACGTTTTTTTTATTAAAAATATTTAATTTATATATTTATGACTTGGTTGTACAGTTTACAAGTTACTTAATTGATTATTTTATTAATTGCTTAACTAGTTACCATATATATTAACTCTCGATGTATGCCACACCGCATAGCTAGTTAAGAAGAATATTCCCATGCCTTTGATGTAATGATGTATGCCACGAGTGCACGTTCGTTGGTTTTTATGTGATAGAGAACAGTCATAGAGCTAGAACATTTTGGAAGGACGGACGAAACTTTACAAGACACACGATAAATATTATTTTTTACAGCTAAGGGTCGTAACCAATATTTAAAACAAAAAAACAATCGTTCGATCGAAAAATTAACTCTATAGACGGAAAAAATGAAGGGACGGTCGCCCACCTGGCCTTATAAATGCTTTGCCCCTGATAGAGATTTCCTATTGGATCTAAGCTATGTATTTTGTGATATGTTTTTTCACGAGTTTTTTTTCCAGATAGGTGTTGGTGGAAAACTTATTTGCCAAATTTGGTGATTTGAAAAATATTTACTAAAATGGGTGTTTTTTTCATTTATTCTTTATTGTTAACTATTTTTGTAATTCAATCAACATATTATAATATTTTTCTATTTTATTTTCAACAAACTAACTATGAAATATGTTGATTAAATTAAAAAGAAATCATAATAAGTTAGTTCAAAATAAAGAAAATACGTGAAAAACACCCATTTTGGTAAATATTTTTCAAATCACCTATTTTGATAAATAAGTTTTCCACCAACACCTATTTGGAAAAAAACTCGTTTTTTCACTAACATTATATACGTGTCAAATATGTTGTTTTTCTTGTTTTGTTTTTTTTTTTTTTGATGAAATTTGTCGTTAAAAAAAAACTTAGGAAATTAACAATCCAATTATATGGAGTTTCGTAAACTACACTTGCAAATCACAATGACGACGGAACGGAGAAGTCATCCCGCACAACCAAGATTTTAAAGTTCCAAAATTCGCAGCATCCCACATTGACGTATCCAATGCGTTTTCTTTCAAAAATAAAAAATAAAACAAAAAGCTGCAAATAAAATCTTCTAATCGTCATCTCTGTCTTCTATCACACACACTCACTCTCTCTCTCTCTCTCTAAAAGACACAACACATGTGACTCTAACGAACAACAATACATCACCAAAAACATCATACAAAACCCACACGCACATCCTTCGTGGCTTCTTTTTTTGCAGGTTTCATCAATGGCTTCCAACACAATTCTAACGTATTTGATTACTTTAAGGATGAAGAAAAGAAACATATTCTTCATGGCTTTCGTCACAATCCTATGTTCATGTTTTTATCTCCTCGGAAACTGGAAACTCACCACCACAACCACCGAATTACGCCGGTCTAACACGTGCAACATCCAACCGAACACCACCGTTTCAGCCAGAGCACAAACCCAGCTCGATTTCAACCCGCATCACCTCGCCGAAAACCTCCCAGACGCGCTACCGGAGGCGCGTGTAAATCGGTTTCCACCGTGTACGCCGGAATTCAGCGAGTACACGCCGTGTGAGGACGTTGACCGCTCGTTAAAGTTTGACCGGACGAGACTGGTGTATCGAGAGAGGCACTGTCCGGATAAAGGGGAGGTGTTGAAGTGTAGGATTCCGGCTCCGTACGGGTACCGGCAGCCGTTCCGGTGGCCGAAAAGCCGTGACGCGGCGTGGTATGCTAACGTGCCACATAAGCATTTGACGTTGGAAAAAGCCGGGCAGAATTGGGTGCGGTTTAAGGGTGACCGGTTTAGCTTTCCCGGTGGCGGAACCATGTTTCCGAATGGTGCCGGAGCGTATATTGACGATATCGGGAGGTTGATCAATCTGCGGGATGGATCGATCAGAACCGCCATTGATACCGGTTGTGGGGTATGTAATTAAAATTTCTCATTGCATTTAATTAATATAAAATATCGTAATTAATTTTTAATCATAACAAACAAACAAAAACTCTAAAAAAATCCAAATGATACAAGTTTTTGACCGTTTGAAATTCATATCAGACATATATGATTTAATTAGGGTATGGCTAAATGTACCCCTCTTTTAAACTTGTCATACCTCCTCCTCTAAAATATTAAATATAAATTTGTTAAAATCAACTCTTCAATTATATAACACAACTAAATGCACCAAATATTATTTTTACTTTAAATTCTACTAAATGTATCCCCTCTTGCTTGTCATACCCTATACAAAATATAAAATTAAATTCATACAAAATCAGATTTAATTGTATGAACCGTAGTTCCTCTTTGTTTAAATTCGATTGAATTGAGGCCTGATTGTTGTTACAAACATAGGGCTTTCATTCCTCGAACAAAAACGAGTGTAATTGTATATGAAACACCTATCTTAGCTAACTAATTCATGTTCGTTGCTTGATGAACCGAAGTCGAACCGTCGGGTTCTTACATGCCTTTTTTCTTGATTTGTTTGAGATTGTAAATAGCTTTTGTTTACGCAGAGAGTTTCGCAGAGGTTAAAGGATTGTTTGGGTTCAATTAATTTTGAGTTTTATGCTCGTTTTAATAGACTTTGAGTTTGAGTTCGACTATGGTTATTTAGGCTTAGATTTCGTATTGATTTGATTTTTAAACGATGAATTGATGATGATAATAATTCCGTAATGTTTTAGTTTTGTAAAAACAGTCCCTCACGTTTTTGTTTAAAGGTTTATGGATCTTTTTAGTTAACTAAAAACATAAGGTTTACTTGTATATATTTAAAAAACTTAAGAAGGGGGTACGACAAGTAAAAAAAATACAAAGAGGGGTATATTTAGCATAACCCTTTAATTACTCTCTCTGTTAAAATTAATCGGAGGAATAGTAACGGACTATTCATATACGAGTATTACACATTTTTCCTAAATAAATATTAATTTTTTTTGAACGGCAAATAAATATTAATTATTTAATAATAGAGTATATGAATTATTAAATGATATTTTGGCAATTTGAGAATTTGAGAATAGCTAAACTAACTTTTAACAATAAACATTTCGTTTAAGATAACTGCTTTGAAAAATTTTTCTTTATATTCAAATTCTTGTTATTTTGAAACTCTGATTTTTATTTGAAAATTTTTCTTTATACTTGATTTATTTATAAAACTTGTATTTTATAGAATAACAGTTTTAAATATTTTTTGTATTAAAATTTTTTATTATTATATAAAATTTTCGTAGTCAATAACAATTTTGTTTTTCAAAAAACTTAAATTGGGAAAGATAAAAACAGTAAAAGACATCTAATAAAACGAGAAATGAGAAATTGACAAATATGTGGTATGTCTATTGTGTTAAAAACTATTATATTAAACGACTTAAATAAATAAAAAATTAAATAGGAATACATAATGATAGTTTATAAACTATAAAAATATAAATCAATTAAACAACTTGATGATAAATAACTATATTTTGAATTTAATATATATTATTTTAAATTTACATTTTATTAAATATCTAAATTATTATATATATTAAAATAGATGAAAATGAATAGTATGTATATTATTATTATATATTTGTGGACCCCATAGATTATAAATATTCAAAATCATATTTATATAATATTATAGATATTATTATTTATATATATTGTATTATTTAGGTGTCTGAACCATGTAGTGATGTTTTGAAAATTTAGACTTGGGTCATCAGAATTTTTTTTTTAACTTTGAAAAGTAGTAAATAGAGACAAAGTTATTAAATTGGAGAGATTTGCTTAGAAATTTGGGTTTCTATATTATATTATAGATATTATTTAGGTGTCTGATACATGTAGTGACGTCTTGAAAATTTAGACTTGGACCATCAGAAGTTTTTAACTTTGAAAAGTAGTAAAACGAGATAAGCGTATTAAATTGGATGGATTTATTTAGAAATTTGAGTTTTATTAAATTTGAGATATTCGCTTACATATTTGATTTTTTTTTTAATTCAAACGATTGGTGACAAAAATTTTGTGAGTAATTTTTCTATTATTTTTATAACATATTTGTGAGGATTTTGTATGATTTTATGTTTTTATAAGAAATTTGAATAGAGTTTGTGATGAAAGATTTGATTTTTCTATGCAAGTTATGCTTCTGCAAATGATGTATAATACCCGTTTTCCGGAGTGTACTGTGATAACCCGCCGCAACGCGCGGGGTGAATAAACCTAGTTTATATTATTATGCACAAAAAAAGAAAAAGTAATTAATGGCAAGTGGATAATAATAATAATATTTTTTGTTAATTTTTCTTAACAAGTAAGATTTCTTTATGAAAAGACCCACAAAAGTTTACCATAACAAGAGTGCTTGTTTTAAACTATAACTATAGATAACTAAGGGTATTTATTGGGTTGGATAAGAGTTTAAAGTCAAAAACGACGGTCACAAACAATGATAATAATAGTTATTACTAACTAAATAATATTAGAAATTAATTAATATAAGGGCAAAACTGTCTCTCTAGAAAAAAAATTGAAATTAATAAAAGTTGTTGTAGAAGACGTAATCTAAAAAATAAAGTGTTAAAAACTTAAAATAAATGATTTTAACAACTTTTTTTAAACATAAAGGTAGAATCATGTAATGTTAAATAAATGTAAAAAATATTTATTCTGCAATTTACTCATAAATACAGGGGTTGAATCAATTAAAAAGATATGTTTATCTAAAAAGAGTAGGAACCAATTATAATGTGACATGTATCACGTTAAAAACATAAAAATAATATACCAGTACTAAAAATAAAATCTACTACTCCTACAAGTAAAGGGGGTTCGAATAGAGATTGGTTGTGTTCTAAAAGTTATGAATCTATTGACAAGTCCAACCCCAATATCTTGATTTCTAGTAGCAATGCATCGCGACCCTATATATATATCAAAAAAATAAAAACCAATACAAAAAAAAAACATAAATCCAATATAAAAAACAAAAATCAGCATTACATACGTCAAATTGTTGTTTATTCAATCTATTCTTAGTCAAAAAATTATTCTTATTTAATATTTCCCTCTAATTATACTATATATTAAAAATCAACCTAAAGGAATAGTTGATTTTTGTTGCTTTTCACTTTGGCCATCAAGAGTTAGATAATCTTCAAGTCAAGTTTTTTGACTTTTAAGATAATAGTAATTTGGGATCGAGCGCCCATGCTTCTGCTCTTCTGTACCCTCTATCTTTTTACCATATTCTTCTTGGAATTATAGAGAGAAGAGGGAGAGATTTCATATTTTTTTTCTATTTATCATCACTACTTCAAAAATGTTACTTCCAATCATCATCTTTTATTATATATATAATTAAAGACTTTCGATATCTTATTATATATATAATTAAATGAAAATAAATAATATATATATATTATATCAAAAAGTAAAAATAAATAATATATATATATTATATTAAATAGTAAAAATAAATAATAAATATATATATTATTATATTGAATAGTAAATATTTTATATATATATAGTGAAAAAAACATGGTTCATAAAATTGAATAATAAATCTCTTGAATCACAAGAGGTTTTTTTAGCTTTAAAAATTAGTAAACAGAAATAAAGGCTTAAATTTGAGAAATTTGCTTAAAAATTTTTGTTTTATTAAATTTGAGAAATTTGTTTAGATATTTATATTTTTGTTTTAATTCAACCAATTGGTTGCTGGTGAAAAAGATTATATGAGTAATTTTTTTCTATTGTTTTTGTAACATATTTGTGTGGATTTTATATGATTTTATGTTTTTATGAAAAAATTGTATAGACTTCGTGATTAAAAATTTAATTTTGCTATGTAATTTATGCTTCTACAAATGAAATATAATACCCGTTATCGAGAGTGTACTGTGATAACCCGCCGCAACGCGCGGGATGGAAAAAAACCTAGTTATACTAATTAAATTTCAACTTTATATTAATATATATGTACAATTTATGAAAGATACGTGTTTAAATGATTAATACACAAAATCGTATAATATATACAAGCTCATGAAAAGTATGTATGATAATTGATATGAAAGTAATTAAGTTTGATAGTTTAGATATCACAATAGTCATTTATTACTATATAAGTATTGAGAGCTTAAACTTATTTATTTTTTTTTTACACCGACTTAACTAGGGATTTTTGGTATTTTTTTAATGGTTATTAAGAGTTACCTCTTAATAGTTTATAGTTTCTAAATGATTAAGAGATAACCTTAAATATAAATGGTAAAAATGATATTTATTAATGTTCTCTCGTATCCCTTGATCTTAAAAAGTTTCTATCATACCAACTCCAAATGATTTTATATTGGACCCAACCTCACCCTAAGCAAGAACGTATAGTAATTGTAGAATTTGTTAATTGTCTATCCGTCACACGCAATGTCATATAAGTCTACAAATAATTTTAATATCATGTTATTAAAGTTAGTGTATACTTTAATAATTCAAAATTAGAGTTATTGTACGTTGAAAATTAATTATCTTGCATTTATTAGTAACCTTTTTCCTTTTCTTTTAAAAATAATACAGTGTTTTTTTTTTTTTTTTCAAAATATTCTTTTAATAGGTGGCTAGTTTTGGAGCTTACCTTTTATCTAGGAATATTTTAACAATGTCATTTGCACCAAAAGACACTCATATAGCCCAAGTACAATTTGCACTTGAACGTGGGGTTCCAGCTTTGATTGGCATCCTTGCTTCTATTCGGTTACCTTACCCTTCTCGAGCTTTTGACATGGCTCATTGTTCTCGTTGCCTCATCCCGTGGGGGCAATATGGTAATTGACCACATATTTGTATATTTCAAGATAGTTTCGTGCGTATTCATATAGATAATGAATATTTTTTTTTGTTTTATTTTAGACGGTTTGTATTTGATTGAAGTTGATAGAGTTTTACGACCCGGAGGATACTGGATCCTCTCGGGCCCACCCATAAATTGGGAGACGCGTTGGAGAGGTTGGGACAAAACAAGGGAACAACTAAAAGAGCAACAAGATGAGATTGAAAGAGTGGCAAAAAGCATGTGTTGGAAGAAGTTGATTCAAAAGGGTGGTATTGCCATTTGGCAGAAACCTTCAAATCATGCTCACTGCAAAATCACTCGTAAAATCTTCAAGAAGCCACAATTTTGCCAAAATCTTGATCCAGATATGGCGTGGTAAGCTTAGAAACACTCTGATACATCATAAGTTACGCCGTCGTTTTTTTAATAACAACTTACTTTTGTAGGTATACTAAGATGGAGGCATGCTTGACTCCATTACCAGATGTTTCTAACATTAGAGAAACATCTGGCGGAGGGCAAGTGGCAAAATGGCCCGACAGGTTGACATCAACCCCACCAAGAATCATCAGTCAACGTGTTGGAAATATTACTCAAGAAATTTTTAAAACCGACACAGAACTTTGGAAAAAAAGGCTATTATATTACAAGTCACTAGACCAACAATTGGCGGAGAGAGGACGTTATCGTAACTTGCTAGATATGAACTCTTACTTGGGAGGTTTTGCAGCTGCACTTGTTCTCAGCAACGACCCAGTGTGGGTCATGAACGTTGTACCTGTTGAGGCTAATGTCAACACCCTTGGAGTTATATATGAGCGGGGTTTGATTGGAACTTATCAAAATTGGTACTTTTTAATCTTATAAATTCAACCAAATTCTGTTATAAAAAGCATTAGTGTGACAATTTCAATATAATAATCCTATTTTAACAAAATTTATTCGTTGTTTAGGTGTGAGGCTATGTCTACTTATCCAAGAACATACGATTTCATTCATGGAGACACAATTTTTACTTTATACAAAGACAAGTAAGATTATTAAGACGTTTATTCTTGTTTACCATATTCAAGAAACATGAATTTCACAACATATTTACATATATATGTATGTTAATTTGGTATTGCAGATGTGAAATGGAAGACATATTGTTGGAAATGGACAGGATTTTGAGACCACAAGGAGGTGTAATAATTCGAGACGATGTTGACTTATTGGTCAACGCAAAGAACATTGCTGATCAACTCCAATGGGATACCAGATTGGTTGATCACGAAGAAGGGCCGCTTGTACGAGAAAAACTTCTTATTGCTACGAAGCAATACTGGACGGTCTCAACCCCTAGCCATGATCGATGACGGTCTCTCGATAAGTGATTCGACGATTCTTGATAAGTATACTAGAAATCATTTTTTGGTACAACTATGAAGTACTTGTTGGTTGTTATAACGCTACAAGTAAAATATAATGGTTTATTTTTCTTTTTTATTTTTATATAAATTATTACAAATGTTGAAATTGTTGAATCATTATCAAAAAAACTGATAAAGAAAACCCGATCAGCTGAGACTGACCCAAAACACAAAATGGGTTCCATCTTGGGTTCTTGATTTTCATGATTTAATCTAACAGAATTCCGATTTTGGTGCTCTAGCCCAATAGGCCCAATAAAGAAAAGGCTTCGTATTCACACGTTAACTATTCTTCTGCCCTTTATTTTTTTTTTAACGACAAAGATTATCTCTTTCTAAATTATTCTTTTGCTCTTTATGCTTTGCAGTTTTTTGAACTCAGAACCACTTCAGATGGAAACATAATCCCAACTCGGGCGATTATAATAATAGAAGAAAATAATAATCAAAGAAAACAAGTGTTTATGTCCTTAAATTCATAAAACCAGTTGATTACACCGCTGCACTATGTTTCCAAGTTTATTTAAGGAAAGAAAAAAATGAAAATAAAAGAAAAGGTAAAACATATTTATTTTTCTGAGTTTCATTTATCAAAATAAAGGAAAAAATGAAAATAAAAGAAAAGAAAAGGTAAAACATGTTTATTTTTCTGAGTTTCATTTATCGAAATAAAGGAAAGGAAAATAATATATATTGTGTTCCCGAGTTTTATTTAAGTAGGAAAGTGAAAGGAAAACCAGGCAAAATTATTTAACATTCCTTTCCTCTCATTTCTTTTTCTTCATTTTCTTTTATGTTCTCTTCTATAATATACCCGAGAACATAACGCTAAATTTACGCTGGCCGTACCGATTTTTTTTTTTTTTTTAAAAAAAGGAGACGCAGACGCCAATTATATTAATAATGTTGATAAAAAAAATATCGAAATCAAAAATACTGACTCAACTCACATTATACACACCATATATCAGGAAAAGATCTTCATATAAACAAAATTATATATAATTTTTAAGAAAAAAATATTTCAGCAAGGAAACTTGAATAAAATAGCCAGATATTTTAAGTGTGATAAACAATTGGTGCATGTTAGACTGTTATATTTATGTCGTAGCAAAATATTTAAACAAAGTAAGACAGACAGTAAGATAGGATGCGTGGAAAGTTTATAAGTTAGATAAACCTACGGAAGGTTAAAAAAAACCTTTATTTTGGATAAAACTTATAAAACTAATCACAATTATTATAAATCAATTTTGTTTTTCATTTTTTTGTGTTTTCATTTCATTTTATTCTAAGGTTAAATTTGTTAACAAAAAAATTAAAAATACATGTAACTTATGTTATTACATACATGTAGTTTATACGGTAAATATATGAGTTACATGTATCTTAACTTTATAGGTTACATATACGTAACTTTGTGATATAGATATTTTCATTAAAAACAAATTTTGTTTATAACATTTATAAGCTAATAATAAAAAATCAATATTTTTTTTAAATAAATTGAATGCTTAGTAGGAGTTTTATATTTTTCCTCCAAAATGTGGAGTTTTATTTTGAACTCTCTACACACGCATCTTAGCAAAATATTTAAATAAAGCAAGACCGTAAGAGAGAGTGTGTGGAAAATAATCTTGTGGATGAATTTAGTTAGAGTGTAACCGAGCTGAGTCGCATCTTAGCAAAATATTTAAATAAAGCAAGACCATAAGAGAGAGTGTAAGTGGAAAATAATCTTGTGGATGAATTTAGTTAGAGTGTAACCGAGCTGAGTCATGCTTAAGCTTTACATTACTTGTGCTTTGATCGTTGAATTTGTCACGATCTTGAGCTCAACTCAAGTTGGGCCTTACCATTTTGGCCTTGAGCCTTGCTCCCCAAATAAAATCAAAGCTTTAGTCTTTAGATAGGTTCGAATGGGCTTGAGTTTAAGAAAAAGTTAACTATCCAAAACTCGTCTCGAATAAAAGGTCTTAAATGAGTCCAAGCTCGCCTCAAACTTGCTTATAAAATTCTTAAACGAGTAAAAGTTCGGCTCAAAGTTGCTATAAAAAGTTTTAAACTCTGCACAGTTTCATTGCATATATTGGATTCAAATCACACTAAGTTATACATGTAACAATGTGTATTCAAAGAAATGTATATAGTATTCAAAACACACTTGAAAGTTGAAAGATCAGATTATAAACCAATTAATAAATAACTAACCGAGTGTACGCTTAGATAAAAACCTATATTGCCTTTTCTTTTTCTTTAAACCGTTAAGCCACTCCAAAGAACCGGGTGTATGTACTCATATCTTACTTGCAATGAACACTTTCAACTTTTGATCACAAACCTTAATCAAGTCTACACTATACAATTGTTTACCAACGAAGAAGGACGATAAACAATGAAGCATGAAGAAGACGGTGAAGTTTGATGAACGATGACAGCTAATATTATTATTGAAAAACAAATGTTGAAAAGTAAGATCAGGATTTTTATTTTAAAAAGTGGAGATGGGTAAAATGGAAAATAACTAACTAAATGAGCTACGTTTGTAAGGTTTGAGCTCAATAACTAAACGATCCCTTATTTAGGCTCGAGATTGAGATACGGCTCATTTAAGCTCGGCTCGTTCAAGTTTTTTTACCGATCGATTTCGAGTAGCTCACAAGTCGGCTTGATTTGTTTACAGCTTAGTTGAGCAAAATATTATAATTGAGCGTAAAAAAGTTAATGATAAAACATGCTTCATATAAATTAACTAATGAGTAGGAAACTAAATTCTAATATTGTTCTATTTTGTACCATACACTATACAGTAATTAAACCTTCTTACATTGGTGTTTTCACTATATGGATGTTTATCACTGCATGGAGAGTTGGAGACTATTTTGGGGTGTAGTTTCTACTTATCAAGTGAAAGTGGTATAGTCAGTTTTGTATGTAAATTATCGAACCCAGATGAAGTTATAACCATCTGTCAGAAAAAAGAATGAACTAATCTTGTAGGATTTCCAAAAAATTCTTCAATTAAAATCAAATAGTAGATACGAGATTATCGTACATAAATAGAATTATCACAAATACATATAAATTACATGTGATAATTTTATGTTTAAGTGATTTTACATGATAAAATCATGCCGTAAATTTTGCATTAAATTGGGCTGCCCTATAAGACGATGCGTTGTGTCAGGTGAACGGGGCGTGGGTGGGGCTGGGTTGGGCGTGGAACACCGCCTCCTTGGGGCGTGGATGAGTTGGTTCTCGACCTTTTGACCATTAAATGTTTTGCTCCCTTCGCTCAGTTTTTTTCCTCAAGTTGGGCGTGGCCACATCATCACCAACCAAGGAGCATGGGCATTTTCACCACAAGTGGTTGACTGAGCGGTTGTGATAGATGCCTACGTAACGTCTAGATGGAGTGCTTCTAACCATGAGGCATACACCATTGTCTAAATCAACATTTTATTTTGTTACTATTATTTAAACAAGTCAAGACTTGGGTCTATTTTTTTATTTTTTTATTATTTTTTATTTAAGGAAGGTGAGGAGAAAATTAAGAACCAGAAAACTTAAAAGACACTCGTTCATGCTCATGTGATCATATTCATCATTCACTCTGGTTTGCTCCCAAGTTCCAACAACCGTATCTAAATCCACACTAAACCCTCCATCCTATCAAATCTATCAGATCTTGAATTCAAACATGTAAAATCTGTCATTTTGAACAATGGGTCATCTTGATCTCACTTCATCGAAGCACCAAATCACCCAAATCCGACGATGGCGGTTCCTGGACTTCGTATCTCTCATCTTCTTTGCTGCCATTTTCCTTTTCTTGGTTCTCGTTCTTACCCCTTTCGGGGATTCCATCGCCGTCTCCGGCAGCCAATCTCTCGTCGCATCTACCACCGGCGCCAAACGACGGCATCACCTCATTGCCCTAATTGAAGCCGGACGAAATCTTACGATTCCGTCATGCGTCTCCGATGCTGTTGATTACATGCCCTGTGAGGATCCCAATCGGAACAGATTGCTCAGTAGGGATATGAATTATTACCGGGAAAGACATTGCCCGCCGGCGGATGAGCGGGAGCTGTGTTTGATCCCTCCACCGGAAGGATATAGTATTCCGATTCAGTGGCCTGCTAGTTTGTACAAGGTAATATTAGTTAATGGTTATTTTATTTATTTATTTATTTATTTATTTATTTATTTATTTATTATGATTTAATGTGCCTGTATGCTTGTTGGTGCTTCATTTGATGTTCTGGTATCTTGGATTTGAAGTTGAAGTTTGGTAATTTTACTTAAAAAATTATTTAAGTTAGGTTTTAAATGATCAAATTCTGTACAGAGACAAAAAAGGTGAACGCCCACCGTTAGCCGTCTCTCACCTGCCGGCCAACGTAGTTAATTTGCGTGACCCAGGAAAAATTGGGCGGTGCCGGACTTTGAATAACAACAACAAGCGTACCCAGTAGAATCCCACTTAGAGTGGGGTCTGGGAAGATAAAGACACACCCTACCCCTATCTACAAGTAAAATAGAGAGGCTGCTTCGGTAGAGTCCCCGGCTCAATACATTAGTTTATATATAAGATCAAGACTTACCATTTCTAGTTTAGTTGAAGAGACGTCTTTTAAAGTTGTTTGACATAAAACAATTGTTTTGATAAATATCATATGATATAAGAGTGAACTACCATGTATTGTTGCAAGCTAACTGTCGTATTTTTACTAGAATGTCATATGATAAAGACTTTTCTATGTTCTATTTTGCATTTTAGCTTGCACATAGGTTAGATTGCTACCAAACTTTACCTACAATGGTAATGAAATTCATTCATCATCTATTAATGATGCGTAGATTTCTACTTATAGATTGTAATAGATTTCTTTTTAGCAATTGTTCAAGCTATTACATATTTACTTTGGTTATTAATTGTTTTTATGACAACTAATTGAAGCTATAATAATTTAGTCCACTTGATCTCCCTGTTTTATTGTTGTTGGAGGGTGCTTTAAAATTAGCAATTACAATTTGGTTAAATTAAGCTGATAATTTTTTGGATGGTAGGTGTATATGATTCGATACATGACCATTGTAATTTGATACAAGCTCCAAATAAGAAGCTAAGCAATTTTATCTATTTCATTGTCTATGCAAGGTAATCGTTAACGAAATAGTTTAGGGGGTTTAGTCATCTTTGATAAAACAAGTGTCTATCATATAAATACAAAGTACACATAAATGATGCTCATACACCATGATCAAAAAGCAGTCTAATGCATGAAGTAGGTAGATCAGGTTGACAACTTGCATTGGCAACAAGCAAGTTCTCTTTTGAGTTACAAGTATTGCATAGTAACCCAGCACAAGTGCATTGAATTGTGAACCATGTGTCAGTTGGTTGTCTAAGTCCACATGTTCAAGCGTTCAAGCGTAATTTTTGACTTCATTTGTGCTGATGATTGTTTTCATTTTTAATTTTTTATGCATCTGTGCTCCTATGGTGCCTGGTGAGTTATCTTTTATAATATTTGCATACAATTGGCTGGTGAAATCTATAACACAACCACATAAAGTTACCATCATACTTATCTGTAACCATGATATATATATTTTATAATTGAAGTTTCTCTCTCTATTTTGACTCCAAGTCATTCATTCCACCTTAAAAGTTTTTTCTAGCTTGATAACTAGTTATGCGATCAGTGTTCCATGCTTCATGGTCTTTGACTAAAGTACCCTAATTTTGGCTCCATGAAATTTGCCTTTATCCTAACCATTAACTTCTTAGATAACTTGTCTTATGGTTGCTCTATTACTCATCATCTATTTGTTACTTGTTTTAGCTAAATGTGTTACAAAAGAATGGCTTATTATACTGGTTATTTGCTCTTTGATTTGCAGATATGGCATGAAAACATGCCGTATAATAAATTAGCTGAACGAAAGGGTCATCAGGGTTGGATGAAAAAAGAAGGTCCCCACTTCATATTTCCTGGAGGTGGCACTATGTTTCCTGATGGAGCTGTAAAATATATTGAGCAACTTGAACATTATATCCCTATTTCTGGTGGTGTTTTGAGAACAGCTCTTGATATGGGATGTGGGGTAAGAATTGTAATTTTGTATTTTTGGGTTGATTACCAAATTGAAAATGCACCGGGATATTTGCCAAATTAGCAACATTTTTATAACTTTAACTAATTTGGAAATTTGGTTAACATTTTCCAGGTTGCTAGTTTTGGTGGGTATTTGCTGGCTGAAGACCTTTTAACATTCTCTTTTGCTCCAAGAGATTCACACAAATCACAAATCCAATTTGCATTGGAAAGAGGAATACCAGCATTTGTTTTAATGCTTGGCACCCGCCGACTTCCATTTCCCGCTTTCTCATTCGACTTAATTCACTGCTCTCGTTGTTTGATTCCGTTTACAGCATACAGTAAGTGTATTTCAGTTTGTAACTTCTTATAGGATATTGATAGTTAGATTATTCAGGAAAATTAAATGTATAAAATAGGGTAAGTAATTTTAAACTGATCTTTGATAAATAGTTTTAAATTGCTCTTACATATTTTCTCTGACACTATGAACATTTCACACTGCAGATGCTACGTATTTTATGGAGGTTGATAGATTACTTCGGCCAGGAGGGTACCTAGTAATATCAGGCCCGCCTGTGCAGTGGCATGGACTAAATAATGAATGGCGAGATCTACAAGCAGTGGCGAAAGCATTATGCTATGAGTCGGTTGTTGTTGATGGGAACACCGCCATCTGGAAAAAGCCTGTTGATGATTCATGTCTTGAGGCCCAAAATGAACACGGGCTAAAATTATGTCACAAGTCTGATGACCCTAGTTCTGCATGGTATTTTGATACACATACAAACATACATGTGTTTTTGTGTTGTAATCTTAATATTGGAGCTTTAATGTGAGAAATGTGATGTCACTGTAGGTATGTTAAGCTAAAGAAATGCGTGAGTCGACCATCAGTTGTAAATGGGAAACTTGCTGTTGGTGAAATTCCAAAATGGCCCCTAAGATTAACAAAAACTCCATCAAGGGCCACCTTATTTAAAAATGGAAATGAGCGGTTTGAAACAGATACACACCTATGGGAAAGGAAGGTTTTACACTACAAAAAATCACTCAATTTGAAGTTGGGGACTGAAGCAGTAAGAAATGTGATGGATATGAATGCAGATTTTGGTGGATTTGCTGCTGCATTGATATCTGATCCTGTGTGGGTGATGAATGTTGTTCCACATAATAAACTATCAACTTTGGGCGTGATCTTTGATAGGGGCCTTATTGGTGTTTATCATGACTGGTATGTCCTCAATCGAGTATTTAACTTGGCAAACCATCTTGCTTCACTTTTATTTTCCGCTATTCTTGAATCTTGATTAAGATAGGAGTTTTTTGTTGATTTTTAAATTAGATATTGGTAACTTGTCCAAAACTACACACTTCATAAACTATGGTGTTTTGTTGTTCTATTAGCAAGAATGATCATTGGGTTGCATTGAAAATTATTGCTTCTGGAGCCCTCGATTTATTTTATAATTTGGAGTTACTAGTGGGCCTTGGGTGGTTTTAATTATCAGTATTCATATGGGTTCATCTATCTTTCAAAACTTATATTAACATTTGTTTCTTTCCTCGTGTTCAATCTATGAAATAAAACAACAACCTTACCCAGTATATTCCCACTTTTCAGTAGGGTCTGGGGGGGAAAGATAGATACAAACCTTACCCCTATCCCAATTGGGATAGAGAGGCTGCTCCGAAAGAGTCCCCGGCTCAAAGTTATCATTTGAAGTTGATCATCCCAATGATTTTAACGTTATTTTCACAAAATAATTGAAATAACGTTAAAATTAGTGCACTTTTACTTTTGCCCCTTAAGGGCCCACACATATATGCATTATATGCGTGCACCACAAATGGGCTCTTGTTCAATCTATGAAATATGTTACATATTCCCTGATTTCCATTCTGAGATATGAAATGTACCAGAGAGCTTATAATTCTACCTTTGGGACACTTTCAACTTCTCATTGCCTATTTGTCCATCGTATTGACCAAAGCCACCTGATTCTAGTTTACTTTTTTTTTTTTGAACGGCAAATCTATCCTACTCCTATACTACCCCCAAATTAATATCCTCCTTGCCTGGGTTCTAGTTTTACTACAATAGCTATTTGTATTTAAAGGAGGTTATTTTAGTCACTTAAAAAAATGAAACAATGTAGTTGCACGAATTCATATATTATGATTTGGTTAGTCAGAGAGGAAAATTTAGAGCATTATTATTTCATTTTTGTTGGTTTTTCATTTTCTTGAACAATGCCATTGTTTTTTATTACAAATGTTTCAATTTGGTATTACCTGATAATCATTTGACTCAATATCATGAAATAGACTTTATTTATCTCAGTTTTATTTTTCATTTAGGTGTGAGCCTTTTTCAAGTTACCCTCGAACTTATGATTTTATCCATATGGCTTCGGTAGAGTCACTCATACAGGATCCAGTCACCCGAAAGTATAGGTACTGTACTGTTGATCTCTTTAGATTTATTTTAAATTGTATCAATCGATTATATGATTTTGAATGATCAGTTTCAATGGGCACCTCCACTTCATTGTTATGGTAGCCAAGAAAAATAGCTCATTGTAACCGAAAATTTTCAAAAATGAAATTGTTTCAATCTTCATGGAAGAAGTGGAGTTGAATGCTGAAACTTGTTACTATTTCAAACAAAGATTTATATGTAATTTATTCTCTTTTTTCTTGCAGATGTAATGTTGTAGATGTGATGGTGGAAATAGACCGGTTATTACGTCCCGAAGGAACGGTGGTGATTCGTGATTCACCCGAAATGATTAAAAAAATTAATCATATTGCTAATGCAGTAAGATGGGAATCTAAAATTCATGATATAGAACCAGAATCACTTGGGAATGAACAAATTCTGGTTGCTACAAAGTTATTTTGGAGAATAGCTTCTTCTTCCCAATGATACATCAATTGCTTATGAATTATCATACAATCATATCTGTTAATGTGTAAGCTATAGATTAGAAGCTTCTTCCATGCATCAAAGGGGGCAAGTTTATTACTTGATCCACAAGTTACTCCAACGATAACTGCGTTCGGTGATGGAGTCCGTTTTACAAAAATGGTATGTTCGTCTTTCTTGATGTATAGGTTATATGTTAGAAACTTGTTACATGCATCAAAGGATGCAAGTTTCATGATAAGTAAGTTATGTAATAGATATTTCTTGGATTAATCAAAGGTTGTAGCTTTTTTTCATCTTGTTTTTAACTTTATATAAGAAAACTGGTGGTGGTTTTGTTTTGATTGAGGAAGTGTACGGTAAGAAAAAAGTATTTGAAAATTAAAGGGTGTTTTGACAAGTTAACAAAGAATAAAAATTTTATTTATAATTTCTAAAAGCATGCTAATAAAATTATAAAATATCTTGTGAAATAAAATGGTAAATCCTAGATCTTTGAAGCAGCAAAGTGGAGATCAGGAAATCGGTATGGCCGACACAAATTGATGAACCAAGGTGACATGGGCTGGATTCTTGGTGATTTGTTGGTAGGTTTCCTTAATATTTTTCTGTATAACACAATAGCATGACATATAGGATATGGTTGTAATATGTCACGTAATTCATATAAGTTTGTTATTAATCGTATTATTTTTTTATACATGACAATTTTTTAACCATAACAGAATAAATGAGTAGATTTGGATAAACAATTATTATACTTTGTGTTGATATGAGTAGCATTCTGACATATAAGAAATGAGTTGAGATGCGTAACATCTTAACACAACGCGGGTTAAATTGAGTAGCTTAATAACCACATTAATATAATAGATTTCAACGGAAAATAATGATTTACAATATATTTGATGAGAAAGTCAATAAAAAATTTTCAAATAAACTATTTGTTTAGTTATACAAATCATTTAAACTTAGACGAAATTGATTTTTTTTTTTGAAACAATTCATTTAAACCCAAATTGATTTTGTTTAAAACTCATTGTGGCCCGCACCTTTTCAAACGTACACATATTCTAACCTACATTCGTTCTGATCCATTACCCTATTCAATTTGCCCAATTTACTGGGCATGATTTTTTTTAACTTAACATAGGTGATTTTTAACACTTCACATTCATCAAATAGGAATTTATATAACCCAAATTTAACAAGCAAAACTAAAAATAAATTGCTATGAACATTAAGCAATCCTTAATTACAAGTATTAAAACGTTACATGAAAACAATTCTTCAATAGAAATTTAAAATTTTATATTCTTCAAATAAAGGCTTTTGGTACTTAAATATGATAAATCACACCCATTTTATCAATTTCACATTTGTGCTTCTTCTTATTTTCAACTTACTCTCTTTGTGTCACTTGCACTATAAACAACTAGTTTTATAACCGTTTAAGATCCGGGTAATTCAATATTTTTATGGCAAAAATATATTTCTTTATATTATATATAGAGTTGGTGTTTTTGGGTTTGTTCTCATTGTGAAACAAAAGTGTTTCCCACATTAATGTTTTTTAGTTTGTTATTGAGACGAAACGAGCTTGTTAAATCGATGCGGCAACGCACAAGACAATGTCATATGGTTAATAAAAATTAATGTAAAAAAGTTTTCATTAAAGAATTTATCTAATATTTATATCTTTTATATGGTTCTGATTTTATCTCATGTTGATCTAACAGTAGAAAACAACCTAGTCATCACAACGTTAGAAATCGTCATGTAACCATTGAAAACTGTTAGAAACTGTCATGCAACCGCCTATTAGACCTGACAATATTGATCAAAAACAAGATAAATGATGAAATTTGAGTGAATATTTATTTTATTTTGAATTAAAATAGTAGCAATAGAACATTAAACATGTTAAGATGAATAAGACCTTAATATAGTATGAGTAAGCTAAAAATTATGTGAATATAATGTATTTAAAAGGTAAAATAATTAAGTAGTAACTTATTTTGCCTTAAACTAAATTAATGTTTTTAAAAATAGTTAAAATTAATGTTTTTTGTTTCATCCGATTAGAGAACGTACCATTTTTCTCGTTATTAGCTTCTTGGTTAATCTTAACTTTCGTATATTGATCTCTTTTGACTTTTACCGAATTACATCCTTTTATACAAAAACTATATTAATTGGTACAAAATAACAACTTTATTTATTTATCACTTACATTTACTATAGTCCTTGTGATTGTGGCCTAGTGGTAAGCGGTGCGAATCTGTAATAAAGGTCTAGGGTTTAAAGCTCGGCACCACCCAATTTCCCCTGGGTCACGCGATTTACCTCACTCATGTTGACTATGAGACCGGTCGGTAAGGGACACCTAACGGTGGCGTTCACCATTTTTTTTATATTTACTCTTAAAATTTATAGAATCATGGTGTTACATTAAACTTTATGCAACAAGACAAACAAGCCTTTTCTATATTAAGTGTTTGTTAAAATGATCGTTGAATTTAGCAAAATATTTTTGAACATGCCAATAAAATGTGTTTTTAAATTATCATATAATAAAATATTAAAAAGATGATATAATATTTTCCAAAAAAAAATATATATTTTATAAGGTAAATTTTTTTTGATAAGAAATGAAAATGAAAAACCTTGTCATGACGCCAAATATCTTGTCACAAGTGTTGCGTAATTTATGTCATAGATTACGAAATTTGCATAAACGTATTAAATATATCCCTTCATTTGTATACGTTTGTGGTACCTTATTGAAATTGTATTGTATTTCTTAGATATTAATTAAATACCATGGTGGTTTAGTTTTGACTAATAATTCCATGTGCCCAACTCTAGTATTTTGGTCTAAATCAATTTAATGAAAATCTTAAATTTTTTTGAATAGATTCTACTACCCAAGAATGACTTCGTAATTCACTGATTCGTGCGCCAGTGAAACAACGAGGACATGCGTATAAATTTCTTGAAAGATAAAAAAAAAAATAATGTTTTTAACTAATAAAAGCGTTTATTATTTGCCGTTAAAAAAAAAGTGTTTATTATTTATATTTTATTGGTGGCAAATGTTTACAAATTACTATATATATGATATTTTTTATTTTATACATCCTTTGATGATAGATCATGTCTTATAGTTTTTCTTTTATTTTCTTCTATGTGAAAACAACTTTTCATACAGATCCGTTTTTATTATGACTTAAATCTTTAATTTTTAAGAAAAAAACATTTTAATTCTAATGTTTTTATCATTTGTAGCTAACCCTATCCTTTACTAAATCATATAACGAGCAGTTTTATGATAATGTGTTTTTCGTTATACATAAGTGCACGACACACATAGACACACTCACAACTATTATGAAGATAGTTGATTTTATGGCTTTATGGGTAAATTTACAAACTTGAGTTTACAAGCAATGTAATAAAACAGGAAATTGTATAACAAGTTAAAATGATCAACTTCTTTTTTGGTTCATAAACATTATTATATTAAATAAAATTACAAAAATATTCTTACAATATGGTGTAATTAGAGGTATCAAAAATACTTGAAGCTGATCAACTCGAACAAACCTGAACCCAACTAAGGCAATTAGGTTTGGTTTAAATCAGGTCAAAAAATCTCTATAATTGAATCAATCATATTAGATTTAAAAAACCGGATGACATGATTAATTTTATAATGAAAGTTATATGTAATTTAATATAAAAAAAATAAAGCCCGTTTCAAGCAGTTTGGTTCCCCAATTCAACTAGTTGATTGATTAGTTCTCTTGATTAGCAGTTTAACTAGAATAATCAGATCAATCTCTGGTTTAACTGTTTGGTCGACCGATCTGTTTCGGTTATACAAACGTTGCTTTCAAAAGTGTCTTTGGAAACATATTTCTTTTTTTTTTTTAACTATAACTAGGTTTATTCACCCCCGCGCGTTGCGGCGGGTTATCACCATACACTCTCGAGAACTAGTATTATATATTATTTGCAAAAACATGAGTTACATAGCAAAAACAATTCTCTTATCACAAACTCTATACAAATTTTTCATAAAAACTTAAATTATACAAGATCCTTACAAATATGTTACAAAAATAATAGAAAAAATTACTCGCAAAATCCTTCTTACCGGCAACCAGTCGTTTGAATCAAAACAAAAACCAAAATCTCCAAGCAACTCTCTCAATTTTAATAAAAAACCCAAATTTCTAAGCAAATTTCTCAAATTTAATTCACATCTCCCTTTACCACTTTTCAAAGTAAAAAAAAAAACCTTCTACTGATCTAAGTCTAAATTATCAAAATGTCGCTAAATAGATCAGACACCTATGCATTCATTTTACTATACTTCACAATTAATATATATCTAAACAAATTTCTCAAATTTAATTCTTACCCTTTACCACTTTTCAAAGTAAAAATAAAAAACTTCTAGTGATCTAAGTCTAAATTATCAAAATGTCACTAAATAGATCAGACACCTATACATTCATTTTACTATACTTCACAATTTATATATATATATATATATATATATATAATTTTACTATTTAACATATTATATATATATATTATTTATTTTTACTATTCAATAAAAAATATATATATTTACTATTCATTTTAATGGATTTTAATATATATAATAATAAGGGTTTGTTACCCATTTAATTTTATTAAAATTTGTAATAAAAGAATATCACAATTCACAACAATAATTGTTAACTATTCATGGACCCAAAATAGTAACTGATATTATTATATATATTAAAAGGCACCACAATTGAATAGTAATTATGTGTGTGTATATATTATTGAAATAGTAAATATATTATATTATATTATATTATATTATATTATATTATATTATATTATATTATATTATATTAGTAAATATTAAATATATGTATAGTGTAAAAAATGTGGTTTTTTCTAAGGTTTCGATGGTGTTCGGAGAAGGTAACAGTAATTTATTTGTTTTCATAGAAAATCGATGTTTGTTTAAAGATTTGTGTTTTTTTAATGTAACATCCACTTAAATTATATATATATATATATATATATTATCATCATCTTAACTTACTTAATAATTATTATATACATATGATATTGACTTTAAATAAATATCCAAATTACGACATAAACTCCAAAATATTTTATAAAGGTTATGCATACAAAACCTTTTAGAACAAAACTATTTATAAATGTCCCCGGATGGAATCTAATTAAAATTGTGTTAGTAACTTCATATGAAGCTATAGTAAGATTAGCTTATACTTTAATTATATAGGATGATTTGTATTGTGCTGGATATTGCTTGAAACTACAAACTTGTCATCATATAATTGCAACGACTAGCTCATCAATCAAGGTGAGTCTTCATATCCCCTTTTTACGCTTTTATATTTTTGGAGTGAAACATGTTTACAACTATTACACTATACTTTAAACTATTAATCATGTGAACTTGGGTTAATGGTCTTGATGTAGTGAACTTTAGTCATGAATTTGCATTGATCATAAACTTAAACTTTCTGGTAAACAATGATAGATCTATTGGCCCGGCCAAACCCACCGATGTTTGATTTACCCTTCGAGGGAAGCCCGCGGTGATTGTTTGCTACTTCAGCATTGTTAGGAATGCTAGACTTGGTCAAACATTACTTGATGACATTATTTGGTCTGCTTTGACATGCTCTGTTCATTATCCTAGTTCATTATGCTTTGTGTTCACATGTGACAACTATGTATCTATATTATATCCACAATTTTTGGTGTGTGTGCTTTTAAACCTGTGAAGCTCACCAACTTTATAGTTGACCTTTTATTTTAAACATGTTTCAGGTGGAACTGCTATCTAAGATTACTTTGGTGATCAAATTAGAGATTGGACCTAGTTGGTTAGTTAGGTTTGTGGTTTTGTAACTTTTGTAACAACATTGAATGTAAGTATTTTACAATTTAGTGCTTTGTGCTTTTGAACAATCTACACTTCGTGTACGCCCCGATGATTCCGCCTTTGGTCGGGTTGTTACATTTAATTCATCCAATTGGTTGCCAATGATAAATATTTTGTAACTAATTTTTTCTATTATTTTCGTAATATATTTACATGAATTTTGTATGATTTTTTTATGATAAATTTGTATAGGGTTCGTGATGAGAAATTTGATTTTGTTATGTAACTTATGCTTCTGCAAATAATATATAATACCCATTATTGAGAGTGTATTGTGATAACCCGCCGCAACGCGCGGGAGAAAAACCTAGTTTTTTTTAGAAGTATTTCATATGTGGGTTTTGTGTGAGTGAGGTTTCATAGCACGTCATTATCCATATTGTTATTCACATAGAGAAATGGTGTTATCGTGGGTGTGATTTTGCTTGTAACTATTATTTGTAATAATCTTTTAAAAAGAATTATCAAAATGCTTCTAGCATAATGATAGTGACTCTACTTTTCTTACAAGAGATATTGATTAGACTATATGTTATCGTGACGTGAGTGGAGCGTGAGAGGGGCCGGTCACGCCCCCTTGACGCCCTCCCCCACTACATAGGGGTGTGAACGGGACGTGGTGAGAGGCTGCGTGATGGTTGTCACGTGGTGAGGGGTTATGTGATGTTTTTTAAATTTATTTTATAATAAAAAAATAAATTAAAATAATGAAGTATTGAATAAAAGTGGTGATTAGGTGAAGTGATAGAGAAGTGATGGGAAAATGATTATAACATATGTTAAGATGATGTGACAGAATAATCTTAGAAGACTAGACTTTGATTGTTGTTAAAAAAATCCTCTATGGCTATGTGACATCATCACCCTTCCATCACTCCACGTAGGCGTCACGTAATCAACCAATATTTTATTATTTGATTTTTATTTTTTTAAATTAAAAAAAGACATAATAGTATTAAAAAATAATATTACAAAATAAAATTAAAAAAAATTACATGATAAAAAAATTAAACTACATAATAAAATTAAAAAAAACATTAAAATAAAATCAAATACGTTTTTAAAAAAACTACATATTTTCTCTTCGATTTTTCCAGACATGTTCAACCAAATCGCCTTTAAGCATGTTATGTATCTCCCTGTTTCGGATCTTGGCTCGTATTTCAACTTTTTCTTCCGGTGCAACCTCTTCAACCGGAGCATTGACTTCTTCGTAATTTTGACAAATAGTTTTTCATTTGTCATCCAAAATCATGTTATGCAAAATGATGCAAGCATACATAACGTCTTGAATTTTACTTTTTTTTTTCCAAATCCTACATGGATTATTGATCATATTCCATTTCTTTTTAAGTACACCGAATACAAGTTCGACATCATTTCTCGCCGCCTCTTGAGCCTTTTTTAAGTATTTCCGTTTGTCATCGTCTTCACGAGGACATCTACATGATTTGACAAACATATCATATTCAGGGTAAATACCATTGGCAAGATAATACCCATACTTGTAGTAGGTATTGTTAGCATAAAATGAAGACCCCGACGCGACTCAGTCTAATATGTCGTCAAATATCGAGGATTGATCTAAAACATTTATATCATTATTTGAACCAAAAACACCAAAATACGTACGCCATATCCAGAGATCACTAAAGGCCACCGCTTCAAGCATTATTGTAGGATGGTGGTGATCGTCTCGTTGATGAGATCCTTGCCAAGCGGTTGGACAATTTTCCCACTCCCAGTCTGTGCAATCGATGCTTCCGAGCATGTTGGGAAACCCATGGACATCATCATGCACTGCATATATTTTTAAAATGTCGCTCCATGTTGGTTTTTCTCAAATATCGCGAGCCGTATAATGTTATAACACCTTTACAAAAGTTGTAAAGACTATCTCGTGAAATTTTATTTGACATCCATAAATATTTTGTCCCAATAATCGTTGCATGTGCTATAGGCTAACTGTCGAATATCACTTGTACACTTTTGCAAAAGTTTGAAACCTGCTACACCGTTGCATCTAATTTTGGTTGAAAAAAACGGAAAACTCTCTTCCATATCGCTAACGATTTGAAGAAATAAATTGCATATCATTCGAAAGCGACGTTTGAAATGTTTTTCGTCGTAAGTTGGATTTTGACTAAAATAATCTTAAACGAGATGTTTGTTGTTTGTTACCACCTTTACGATCACTATTTTTTTTCGTAACACTTGCGTAGAGTTTTCTTCAATATCAGCTACGACGTATGTTAATGTTACTTGAACGCTTCGTAAAAACATAAACGCTCCTTCGTCTGAACCGGATGATGACGAATTTGTAATTTTCTCCTACCAACTAATTTTTTTATTGTAAATTATGTTATTTTATAGAAAAATAATTGTTATTTTAGAGAGAGCGGTGATTATTGTAAGGAGTTGAATGTTGGTTTAATAAGATGAGTGATTTATATATAGTGGTTTAATTTGTTTTTCTTTTCCAAGAGAAAAACATTTTTTATTTTCTTTTGTTTCCAACTGATTTAAATTGTTTTTTTTCCTTTTCTTTCATGCTTATCACGAGGTGAAGAGACTCACGCCTCCACCCCTCACGTCCCTATCACGTCATGATGTAGTGTTGGGAGGGCGTGACCGGCTTCTTTCACGCGCTACTCACCTGGCATAATACATAACAATATAGCATAAAAGAAAAAGAAATTTTAAACACAAGTTTTATTTGTATAATTATTTTATACGCCGCTAAAAATCCGCTAAATTTGTATTTTAAATGCCACTTTTGCAACTGCCAACTAAAAAATGTTGTGTGGACGAAATTCTAGTTCGTCAAATCAATCACTTAATTTTACGTAAATCAAATTTCCAGAAGAAGCTTGTTTAAATCCAAAAAACACTCAAATAATTGATTGTAACACACGCATATAAATTTGTACATATCTTTTTTCTTGTAAATTTTGAATCTAAGAAAATGTTTTCGTAAGGGGCAGTTTGATGATGACAGCTTGAATATTGTCGTTTAGCATTCAAAGCTACATTCATTTACAGCCGTAGATCAAACAATGTTCAACATATCGGACGACTGAAAATGAAAGTTTGACTGGTGTACGAATTGAGGCAAGGAATGAATGATTGGGCTTTTCAGGTTTGACCTTTGACCAAAAAATAGTTTTAGAGAGAGAAAGAGAGAGTTGTTAAGATAGATATAGAGAGAGAAAGAGTTGGTTTTTAGAGAGAGAGAGAGAGCAATTGCTTTTTTAGAGAGAGAAGGTGGAGGAGGATTGCGTGTCGTGTCGCAGTTTCCTCCTCCATTTGTTGACGTTTTAATTTGTTTTGTTGAAGATTTTTGATAAGTGTTGTGAGATTTGCACAGAAGAGGGAATTAGGGTTACAATTTGGTAAAGCACGATGAATGTGATGCGTCGTTTGAAGAGTATCGCCTCTGGTCGCACATCCGTTTCGGATACCGTAAGTTTTCCGATGATTTGATGTGATCTATTTCATGTTGCGTTCGTTTTCATTTATTCTTTTGACAATCTCTTAGGTTTTCTTTACGAAATCCTCTTAATTACTGTAGTTTTCTGATTCCTTTTGCTGGCTCATGTTCGTATAATTTTCATAGAATGATGTATCATCGCACAATGAATTTGGTCATCGATTTTGATTTTTAATTTCGTATATCGGTTTCTTTTTAACTATTGGAAGGTAGAATTACGTTTGTGTATATGTTTGTAGATAAGATATTGATTGATGTCAGCTATATATTTTCAAAATCCTTTAGTTTGTGATGTATCATGACCCAATCATATTCAAACAATTTTCTGGAATTGCTGTGTTTTTTTTTCATTTCGAATAAAGTTTGAAGCGTTTGATTATATATGGTTGATCTGATTTAAACTTTATAGAGACAAATTTTGTGCTTCTTATGAATTTTATTTTCTAATGGTTTTTCTTTTATTTGGTTATATATGGTTGATCTGATATATTTTTAGATGTATTTGCTGGTGGTTGAATCATCCATCAATTCATATTTGAATCAGCCTGGAGGAATAGTTTATGATATTTTATTTGGCTGTTGTTTGATATCTGTTGGCAATATCTGTAATAACAAGATATTAGTATTTTAATAGTCATTAGCATCATTAGTGTTTTATAGATCCATTAGTATTTTAATAACAATTTATTGTTTTTGTTTAGTATTTTAATATACATCGACATCATTATTGCTTGTTTATACATGAGCATGTCAAAATCATTGGTCATAATGTCATATGATTTCCGAGATTCCTGTGTTTTTTATATGGAGTTCTTGTATAATATGACCTTAATTACAAGAACTTATGCCACAAGCAATCTTCCAAGACATTTACAATATGAACATAAATGTGTACTGACCAAATGCGTTGTTCACATGATGTATATTATTATCAGTACTGCCCGAGCATCTTTATTATTATAATTTTTTAATTAAAGATATGTTATGGGTTATTGATTGTAAATGATTATAGCATCAACTTTCAAATTGTTACATGATAATTGATGGACCAGTGATGAGTAATGACATATAGTTAAACTTGTTTGTTTTGTAGAGTGGAGATTCGAGCACTAAAAGGGTAAAACAAGAATCCGAGAGTCAGCCAGGGAGTGCTCGAGCTCCTAAGATGTCTGCAAGCACATCCAATGCTGCTGCTAAACTTGGAAAGTTTAACTTTGAGAATCTGCCCAAACAAATGCATGAAATGAAAATTAAGGAAAACAAATCTGATGACAAGGTAATACTATCATTTAGTATCATAATTATTAAAAAAATTATTTATACTGTTTCCAGTAAATGTTTGGATGCTTACATATGATTATTTGAAAGCAGGATTTTGAGGCAACTCTTGTAAATGGTAATACTACTGAAGCCGGTCAAATTATCGTGACTTCAATTGGTGGTCGAAATGGAAAACCAAAGCAGGTAATAATCATTTAGCTGTAGCTAATTCTCCTGCCGGTGTTCTTTATTACTAAAATGCTGATATGTGAAATGCACTGTGGTCCAGACCTTCTCATACATGGCGGAGCGTATTGTTGGTACTGGTTCATTTGGTGTGGTCTTTCAGGTAATTGTGTGTGAAATTCATCGTTTTAAGCATATAATGCAGATATAGATAGATGCTAACTACTTGATAATTGTTTCCTTTCCAGGCCAAATGCCTTGAAACAGGTGAAGCTGTTGCTATAAAGAAGGTTTTACAAGACAAAAGATACAAGAACAGAGAACTTCAAATTATGTGTTTACTGGACCATCCAAACGTTGTTCCATTGAAAAACTGTTTCTATTCAACAACAGACAAAAATGAAGTTTACTTGAATGTTGTCTTGGAATATGTACCTGAAACTGTCTACAGGATGTCAAGGCACTATGTTAGGATGAATCAACACATGCCTATGCTATATGTACAGTTGTACACATATCAAATCTGTCGTGGGCTTAATTACATTCACAATGTCATCGGTGTATGTCATCGTGACATAAAGCCACAGAATTTATTGGTAAGTTCTAATAACCCATTTAAGTTACCTTGTTGGTGATGTATTGAATATTAAATGTGTGTGTTGTTGAATACAGGTAAATCCTCAAACTCAACAGCTAAAACTATGTGATTTTGGAAGTGCAAAGATGCTGGTAAGTTCATATAATTCTTGGAATTCTGAATGCAATAGAGATCAGGTTTTAATATTTTACTGTGCGACTGCAGGTACCTGGAGAACCAAATATTTCATATATTTGTTCAAGATATTATAGGGCTCCTGAGTTGATATTTGGAGCAACAGAATACACCAATGCTATTGACATGTGGTCTGCTGGTTGTGTTTTAGCTGAGCTACTCCTTGGACAGGTTGGCACATAAGGGCTGTTTCTTTGGGCATTTAACTAGTTATTAAATGTTTGGATAAATTTGTTAATAATTTGATCAACAAGTTCCTTCATATCTGTTTATGGTTATAATTTTTATGACTAAATTACAATATTTTTAAATGCAGCCTCTTTTCCCTGGCGAAAGTAGTGTAGACCAACTCGTAGAAATAATCAAGGTACATGGTTCCTGACACTTGTATCTTCATGTCTTAAGAGACTAGTTTCTAATCTGAATGTCATTTTAACAATTATCTTTTTATTTTTCTCTCTTTAGATTTTGGGAACACCAACAAGGGAGGAAATTAAATGCATGAATCCTCATTACACAGAGTTTAAGTTCCCACAGATTAAGGCTCATCCATGGCACAAGGTTTGTTCATATTAATTCATTATTTTTAGTATTTTCTTTAAGTTTAGAGGTGGTAATCTCATCTAGGGGTGTTTATAAAAACCGAAAATCAAATTGTATCCGAATCCGAAAAAACCGATCTTGAATCTTATTTAGATAGTTGACATATCCAGGTCTAGATAATCATTTTTTTCTCCTGATATTGGATATTGGATATACAACATCTTGTGGAATGTGGATGTCCAAATTTAACCATAATGATCGAATAAAACTTGCTTATTTGGATACCCAAATCATGCTTATTCGGATAGATTTAGATCGGTTATATTTTTTTATTCAGATCGTGTCATTTTTCGGATGGGGTCCTAAAATTTCAAATCAAATGAACCTAATAAATTGTGATCCGACCCGATGAACGCCTCTAATTTTATCCATGTATTTTCTTGATGATCGATTTGGGTTATCTTCTTTTCTTAATGAGTCGATGAGGTACTTTTTCAAAAAATAAGCGAAAAAGAAAACACCGATAAAGTTGCCCGTATGTATCATTACATAAATAATATATTTTTGTAATTGTAAAACAGATTGTCTTTAAAAAAAATTTAACATTATTTCTGGTCAATTCGACTCTTTGCCTCACCACACACCCAATTTGTTACAGTTGTTTTTACTTAAAAATTTTTAAAAAATTTACTTTTGATTTTGTTCAGATATTTAAAAAGCATATGCCATCTGAATCAATTGATCTTGTATCGCGCATGCTACAATACTCACCAAAGCTGCGATGT
Source organism: Mikania micrantha (assembly GCA_009363875.1). Classification (NCBI taxonomy): domain Eukaryota; kingdom Viridiplantae; phylum Streptophyta; class Magnoliopsida; order Asterales; family Asteraceae; genus Mikania; species Mikania micrantha. The sequence continues at coordinate 90,767 of SZYD01000987.1, read as the reverse complement.
AGCGCTGTAAGTGAATATTATTGCATAACTCTTCTACTGCAAATTACAATTCTTATAAATATACTTAGTCTATACATTGTTTCTGCAGTTGGAGGCATGCGTTCACCCATTCTTTGACGAGTTAAGGGACCCAACCACAACTCTGCCAGATGGCAAACCCCTCCCTCCCCTGTTCAATTTCACACCACAAGGTACAACTGTTTTTCTGCATTGTGCAAATTCTTTTATTTCGTCCCCGTGATGGTGGCCTAGTGGTAAGGGGGTGACATAATGGAGGTATGGGGTTCAAAGCCTGGCACCACCCAATTTTCCCTGGGTCACGCAATTTACTTTTCTCATGTTAGCCGTGGGACCGGTCGGTGAGTGGCGCCTAATGGTGACGTTCACAATTTTTTTTTTATTTCAATTTTTTTAACTCGTAATATTGATGTACAGAAATTGCTCATGCATCTCCAGAACTACTTCAACGGTTGATACCCGAACACGCCCGGCACTAAATAATATGACGACGTCCTGCCCATAGGCGTTTTAGAATTAGGGTTTTTGAAAACGTGCCCATGACAGTCATATTATCATACTTGCTCTTTCTGTCATTTGGTAAGCTACACTGATGTGGCAGATGGAGATTGGTTCATAATTAACCGTAACGAATCTGGAGATTGTTATATATCTTCCAAGTATAGATATTGTGTAACTAAGTTCGATTTCACGATTGACGAATTGCTTACAACATGCAAAGTTTATTAATGAATTTATTTTATTTTATTATTATTATTTTTTTTCATATGATATATTTCGCTGCAAAATGTTCCAATATGCACAAAATTTGAAGTTCTTTTAATTTGGTGTGTCTTGATGCTTCTATTAGATGTGAAAAATTACAAAATGTAAAGAGTAAAAGTAGGCTAAAATATAATAGAATCAACTAGAAGGTTTCCATAGTGATGATTTTTTACGCGTCGAAGTTGCTGGCAATGATGACAAAGGTGAGTTGCAGGTTGGGAGTGCGGTGAGAGATGATGAATTGGTGATAAATGGGAACATGTAATATTTCATGATGTGTTAGGATTTTATTTTTTTATTTCCACGTTGTTCTATATTATTGTGTTATTTTTTGTTAATGTACAATAATGTGTGGTGTTTTACTTTTTTTTTTCTTTTTTCCTTTTAATTTGCATGAATGTGTTGTAGTCTATTATTGTACCGTTTTGTGTTTCCGTGTGTTGTAGCTAGAAATTTAAGGTGAAAAAAGAATTATTTACCGAAATCAGCTTGCTTATTTGATTTGTTATGGTTTTGAAAAATCAGGTTATTACCTGAACTGTTTATCAAAAAGCCGACCGGTTAACCTACACGTGCATATCTAGTTGTAGTGTTATATTTGGCTCTGCAGCGGGTGAATCGCTACAACAAACGGTGAAATCCCTTTCGGCGGGGCCACCCAACCCCGGTGGCGACCAACATGAGCCTTCCACGGTCCCTGCTCGGCTGCTCCCCGCTTTCTTCTCTTGGGGAATATTTTTTAGTGGAGATGTGGACCATGTGCCATGTGCATGTGGTGATGATGTGACACAGTGGAAAAGATTTTTTTAGTGGGGTAACAACTATGAGGTTTTAGGGTTTACAGTTAGGTGATGATGTGGTAGAGTATTTCGATGGGAAATAGTTTAAGTGGGGCGACCAATATGGATGACCTTATTAGAGTGTAATATACGCGCCACAATGCGAAGGTCGGTGCCATCTAGTTATCTACAAAACTATATCTGTATGTTAGGAGAGTGTTGTGTTATTTTGTATTTAATTTAAATTTCAGTTATGTGATGTATTCTAATAACTATGTTTACTCTCATGTTCTATTAAAGTCAGATTTTTTTTTTATTATATATATATTTTTATCTTTTTATAGTTGGCTCAGTTTCATTTAATCTAACCTTAATGAAGTTTTAGGTTTTTACTTTTTAGACTATCTTGATGACTTGTATGTCCTTTTTCTTCAAAATATATGATGATTCATGTAGCAATTACATGGCTTTATTAATAAAAAGATTAGACATATATATATATAGGAATGGGATCATATAATAACCCTCATTAGTTGCGGTAACCCATTAACCCTGGCAAAAAACGCTCAAATCGCAAAAAAAAAAAAATTTCATGGTTTTTTTTATACAAAAATTGGGGGGGCTCCTTTTTTAAGCGTTCGCTAATTCACAAGCGTTAAAAAGTTAAACAAAATGTAAGTTTGCGTTACACTGCGACACTTAAATAAATGTTCGTAGTGTAACGCAAACTTACATTTCGTTTAACTTTTTAACGCTTGTGAATTAGGGAACGCTTAAAAAAGGAGCCCCCCTATTTTTGCATTAAAAAAACCATGAAATTTTTTTTTTTGCGATTTGAGCGTTTTTTGCCAGGGTTAATGGGTTACCGCAATTAAGGTGGGTTAACAACGGATCCTTACCCTATATATATATATATATATGGGAAGGTTCCATTGTTAACCCTCACTTATAGCGTTAACCGCTTAACCCTGGCGTTTTTTGCCCGAATCTTAGTTTTTTTTTCATGGTTTTTATTATACATAAATAGGGGGGTTTCTTTTTTGTGTTTTTGCTAATTCATCACCGTTTAGAAGTTATAGTAAGTGTAAGTTTCTTACACTTACTTACATTTACTTACATCTGATAGGATTGTAAGTAAGTGTAAGTAACTTACACTTACTATAACTTCTAAACGGTGATGAATTAACAAAAACACAAAAAAGAAACCCCCTATTTATGTATAATAAAAACCATGAAAAAAAAACTAAGATTCGGGCAAAAAACGTTAGGGTTAAGCGGTTAACGCTATAAGGGAGGGTTAACATTTGAACCTCTCCCTATATATATATATATATATATGATTGGGCTCAAATAAGAACCCTCCTTAATTGAGGTAACCCGTTAACCCTGGCAAAAAACGCTTAAATCGCAAATTTTGTTTCTCATGGTCTTTTTTTATGCAAAAATAGGGGGGCTCCTTTTTTAAGCGTTCGCTAATTCAAAAGCGTTTAAAAGTTAAATGAAATGTAAGTTTGCGTTACACTGCGACATTTATTTATATCTTCAGTGTAACGCAAACTTACATTTCTTTTAACTTTTAAACGCTTGTGAATTAGCGAATGCTTAAAAAAGGAGCCCCCTATTTTTGCATAAAAAAATCATGAAATTTTTTTTTTGCGAGTTGAGCATTTTTTGCCAGGGTTAATGGGTTACCTCAATTAAGGTGGGTTCTTATTCAATCCTTACCCTATATATTAATATATATATAGATTAAAATCAAAGCCTTACAATCGTAGATTCAACGACACTAATCAGTTGACTTGAAGTAATCAAATAAATTAGGTTGCAAACCATGGCAAGAATGAAACTAAGGAATAAGGATGAGAATTGAATCGTCATTTTCAATTTGATCACAAGAGCGAGATCAAGACTGTTGGTTGCACCACTATTGCTGACATGACCAGTAAAAAAAGGTAGATGCCCATGGTGAGGGATGAAGAGAAAGAAATCATTATACTCTTGACATGTGTGTTTATTGAAGGAGTGGTTGGGATGATATGTGGCTTGGTCAGCACATGTGCATCCACACATGCTTACATGCATATGCTAATGATATAAAAGATGAAAATGTTGAATAAGTGTGTTAATGATATAAAAACAGATGTTTAAATTAATCTTGACAGACTTTCACGAGTTTGCAATCTAAGAGAGTATTTGTAAAGTATACAAACACTGCATGTGTGTATGCATGTATAAGCTAAATAAACAAGTCGTTAACAAGAAGCCAACCTTAGCTCAAGGATGCTAATTTGCAAGCCAAAGAAATTTCAAATGAGTTTTTAACTCTTCTAAAACCATCATTTTTAAAACAAGATAGAGGATCATGACAATCATTGGTAGACTTTCCCTCACATGAGGATAGGGTGTTTAAAAAAACCAAAAACCATTAAAAACGATGACCGAACCGTATCCGTAACCAAAAAAACCGAATTTGTATTTAAATTTATTATTTTTATTAATAATATATATAAGGTGATAGTGGTTGAATTTGGTTTAATGATCGGTTCATTCAGTTTTTAATCGATTTTTCGGTTAAATTCGATTTGTTTGGTTTTAGCCGAAACCGAATTGAATTTGTTTCGGTTAACCAATTCCTAAATTCGGTTCAATTTTTCGTTATGACTTGGGCAAAAATATTTTTATTTAAAACGACTAGTTACGCCAAGAATCTACCAAGGGCTTCTAGTCTAATGGCTACCCCTTTGGCTTTCCTGTGAGAGGTCACAGGTTCAAATCTATCCTAAGGCGAAATTGGGGTCCTTGGGAGGTCAGTGGGTTTTCCGGTGCGGTTTCCTTCTAGGGTGGTGGTGGGGCCTTCACAAAGGTCATGATAACTAGACCTTAATGACGTGACCTTATAATCAGATCAAACGCCGTTAAAAAAAAAAAGTTACGACAAGAATCCTTTTGACCGAACTCTTGTTTAACACATTAGACCACCCACAATACCCTCCCCGCCCTAGCCAGCGGTGCCCTCCCCCGCGGCGGGGTCCAGCGGGCACACCGCCCCCCTAGCCAGCGGCTCCCGCTCAACCGGCCCCGACGGCTCCCGCTCCCCGTGGAAAATCTCGGTTTGTGATTGGATGCCATATATTACCGTTGTTGAACGGTATAAAATCAAAAAAAAAAAAAAAATCAACTTTTTAAAACTAAATAAATACCCAACTTTTTTTACCCAAAAAACCATCCAAATCTCTTTATCTTTCATCTTTCTCTCTATATTTTTTTAAAAAAAAACACAAACATGAATCCAAGGCCTAACAATCCCAATCCCGAATTCAACCCGTTCTCGTACGATCCCGAATCGCTTAGGAATTTTTTGGCACAACTACAACAAAACCCAAACATCCAACACTTTCAACATCCACCAAACTTCCAATCTCCTTCAAACTTTCAACCCGGTTTTGCTCCCTTCTCTCAACCGAGGTTCGAATCTGATTTTGTTTCCCCGAGCCAACATGATAACGAGGTCGTGCCGGAGACACAAGACACTCAGAAACGCAAAAAAGGTAAGAAAAATAAACAGCCGGCTGGAGCAGGGCCGAGTAGTAGTCCAATGACACCGAAGCAATGGACTCAAGATGAAGAGATCGCTCTCGGAAAATGTTACATGGACGAATCCGAGAACAAAACCAAAGGTAAAAATTTTATTACTTAGTTTTGTTATATATTATTTTAAAGGGTTTAATTTTTTAACTTACTTTTGAAATTTTTTTTGTAGGTAACTCGCAAAAACGGGAAAATTTTTGGAAAAAGGTAACCGTTAGTTGGCACAATGTGATGGGCTTTGATGCCGAATACCGCACGTATCATCAACTAAATTCAAAGTGGAAGGATATGTGCACCAAGTTAACAAAGTTTAGTGGGATCTATAGCAACTGCGCAAACAACCGAAAAAGCGGGATGAGCGACGAGAACGTTTTGAAATGGGCCGAAAAGGAATACCAACTAAAGAGTAACGGCCAAACGTTTAACCACTACCACGTTTGGGTGGCGATAAAAGACTCGCCAAAATTCCGTGTTCTTTGCCAAGAAGGTAACGAGGTCCAAGGTTCTTCAAAAAGAACCAAAAATTCCGAATCGAACGAGTATTCGCCCGGGGGTTCGACCGTACATACAAATTACGCGGTTAACCTAGAGGATGACGAAGAAGAACCCGAGTTCGACACCCCACCGGAACCGGTTAGACCGACGGGTCGAGATACAACAAAATGGGCGTCCTCTTCGAGTCGTCAAACCGTCTCCTCTAACACGTCAACAACCGAACTCGCCGAGCAACTCCAAGCTTTCACAACTTTTCAATAAATAAAACACGAAGAAAGGAAAAAAAATGCACGAAGAAAAAACTCTCCGATCCGACCTCAGAGCACTTGAGTCTATGCCTCCCGACATGCTCGACGACGAAGATCGTGAAATAATGCAAAAAATGAAAAAGAAACTCTTGGATAAATATCGTTAAATTTTATTTGAATTGTTAGTTTTTTTTGTATGGTTTTTTTTATTTAAATTTGCAATGTAATTTTTATTTTATTTGGATCTTTATTTGAATTGTTTAATTAAATTCTAAGTTTATTATTTTTTGTTTGCAAAAAAAAATTAAATAAATCAATTAAATTTAGAAAATGTTGATGACGTGGAATAGTGGGGAAGGGTTTTCAGTGGGGTGACCATTGTGGGTGATTAAGGTTTTCAGTGGGGTGATGACGTGGCATGAAATTTCAGTAGGGAAGGGTTTTCAGTGGAGTGACCGCTGTGGATAGTCTTATCCTCCCAACTGTGAAACAATCAACCACCGTAGCCCGTCTCACCAACCACCCAAATTCAATGACCGTTCGTTTCATCAATCAGCCGCCGACATCAATAACCTTCTAACTACGATTGAGGTTTTTCGTAATCCCTTTTCCATACTTTGATCACTCGATTCACCGATCCGACTGATAAACCTGCGTTAATTTCACCGGAAACAACCATGTCGACGGCGATGCAATCATCTTCCACCGAAGACGACAATACCACCATCGATTCAACGCCTTTGATCACCGCCACTTCTGACGGCATCTTCCGCAGCCGTCGATTCGTCAGCGGCACTCCCTCCCTCCGTGGCGCCGCGAGGTTCCTTCGCCGTGCAAGCAGTCGGCGGATGCTTCGTGAGCCGTCGATGCGTGTGAGGGAGTCGGCCACTGAGGAAATTGAAGAACGGCAGACCGATTGGGCTTACTCACGCCCGCTTGTGATTCTAGACCTAATTTGGAACCTTGCGTTTATTGTGGTTTCGATTTCTGTATTGATTATAAGCCGTAAGGAGGATCCGAAGGGGCCTCTGAGGATTTGGATTGTTGGATATGCGTGCCAGTGTTTGCTTCATATGGTTTGTGTATGTGTTGAGTTCAAACACAGGAATCGGCAACGCTCGTCGGAGTATGGTGGCGTTTTGAGAACAGACGTCAACAATGGAAATTTGAACTCTAACTCTTCAAATTCAGTGAGCGAGCGTAGGGACCATGCAGATTTAGCACTAGCTAGATCACAGAATGATGGTGATAATGCCAGGTACAATCTCGAACCAAATCTTGCTATTATGTTAAGTTTGTTAACCTTCCTTTAGAGTTTTAAAATTTGATCAATTACAATTAAGTGGGTGTCTGGATGTGTTTTTTGCAAGTGATTTGGAATATAGGATGATAAAACTTAGACATATGTGTAATATTTAAAGGTCTGTCCTAAACCAGCGACACCTCTCAGTTCGCATCATATATCATAAACTGAAAATTTCATTTAAACATGTGCATTGGGAAACAGAAATAGGTCATTACAATTTGTTTTATATGGAAGTTATTAGAGGATTTAAAATCTGTTCATAAGACATCTATCACATGATAGGGATATCACAAACAAAAATATGAACACCCACAAAAGCAATAAGGAACACGAGGGTTTAGTGTGATTTGGTCTAAACTGACCTACTGTCATATTCTTATTATGAGGTGACATAAAATTACAAGTCATGTAGATCAAAGAGATAAAACTAGGGTTAGCAAAAATAAAACATGTGTCACTAGGATTAGGGTTGACTGCCTTTCCATTATTTTTTGCAATCTATCCTTGCCCAAATAAGGCCTACGAACCCCCACAATCTCCCACTCGAAGACTATGTTCCTAATCGTGGCTGTACTTCTTTTTAAATTTTTTGTCCGTAGACTTCTATGCTCCTCCTAGTTACCACTGCCTTCTCATAAATTAACTTGAAGGCACGTCGAATATTCCACCGAAATCCAACACATTATTCAATGGTGAAGCCTCCCCTGACTCGTTCTCTGTCCCTGCCAACTCCCACTTTAACTAATTGTTGAATCCTGTGACGCCCTAAGAACACGCGGCACTCTTCTTTTTAAATAAGTAATCCACTAAAGAGATTTTATAAGATCGAGCACTACTTTTCACTCATTGTCGTTTAGGAAACCTAGTTGAAACACACTTCCACTATCATGAAATCCTCTAAATGATTTATGTTAACCCTTCCATGCAAATTCACTCTAAATATTCACTTTGGCTCTAGGTTTCTCACTTGCAAAAGTCACCCTCTTCTGCCCATGAGATTCTATGAAACAAGCTTTATCTTTCTGAAATGGGACGACTTCCCTCAGACAGTATTTCTGGCTCTCTGCCACAAGCCACCAGCCCACCACAAGGTTTTCTTTGACAACCTTTCATTTCTCACCAAAGAATTTAACATCATGCTCTTGATTATCCAATTGCACAACATTATTTAACCTCCTTTTCTTAAAATCCAAGTGGTTATATATCTTTATGTAGTTGCAGTAACGAAGTTAGCAATCATGAAGATTATATATCTTTATATAGTTGCAATAAAACAAAGATTTATAGTTTTTCTCACGATACTTAAGTTAAAGATCTTAACAATCTATAATGATAAATGCTATCAGTTATCATAATAATAGTAGTTAGGAAATAGTTTTAATATTATGCCAGCAGTAATCAAATACTATCCCTGGCAATAACTAGACTGAAAGCTCAGTGATTTTAAACATCAGCAAATGCTATCTGTGGCAGTGTTGCTAAGCATCTGGAATCTGCTAATACAATGTTTTCCTTTATTTGGTGGATTGTTGGATTCTATTGGGTGTCTTCTGGTGGTCATGATCTTACTAAGAGTGCACCTCAGTTATACTGGTTTGTCTTTCTTCTTCCTATAAATTGCTTAATATGAAAGATATACTTTTCTCTATATAACTCATGGATGGTTTCTTTTCCAGGCTCTGTATTACATTCTTGGCTTTTGATGTGTTTTTTGTGGTTATCTGCGTTGCTGTGGCATGTGTTGTTGGCATTGCTGTTTGCTGTTGTCTACCTTGTATTATTGCAATTTTGTATGCAGTGGCTGATCAGGTAATTTCTCATGCAGTAATGCTTGTTAATTTTAGGAATATAAGAGTTATAACTGATTCACTGATTTCCATGTTGAACTACTGCATATACTATTCTCTTTTACTTTGTTGAGCTGATGATTGTCGAATTACCATACATAATAAAAGGTTGAGCCGAAATTTACTGATGTAAGAAAAAGAAAGATTTATATGCATTGTACTCCGAGTTAATATTTCGTCTAAATTTCTAATCTAATGTTGCTTCATGAGGTTTTATTATACTTTGTGAAATGGTTATAACATTATATTATATTTGAAACATCTACATTTGCTATTAAAACAGGAAGGTGCAACCAAGGATGACATTGAACGATTGCCAAAATACAAATTTAAGAGAATAGATGATTTTGAGAAAGAAAATGGGGAGATCCAAAAACGTTATGGTGGAATAATGGTAGAATGTGATACTGATGCACCTGTTGAACGTGCCTTATCCGAGGAGGATGCTGTAAGTTTTTTTTCCCCTTAATGTTTCATCTGCTTTTTTTAAAATAAATGGGGTGTGTAACTAGCATAAAAAGAAATGTTTTACTATTGGTAAACAAACAAATATACCCAGTAAAATCTTATTGCTTTGTAGGGTCTAGGGATGGGATGGAGGCAAACCCTAACCTTATTCTAATAGGATAAAGAGACAGCTTCTGAAGAGACCCTTGGCTCAAAGATGCCACAAAACTTTTATTTATTTATAATATGAAGTTTTTTACACAAATGCAAAGACACAAGCAAAATTATAAGCATACAAGCTAACAGTGTAACACACGTAACAATTAGAATACGTATCCATCTGGTCATTTTCCTCTTCGTTGGCACCACTGAACTTTGTTCTACTATTGGTCAAATATCTAAATACGTGTAATTAGGTGAGAAATAGAAGAGGGGGGGGGGGTTAGGGGAATAGGCGTAAGTGCTATCGAATTGTAATATTTTATGACCCAACTGAAACAATAATCTACTTTATTGGTCAGGGGTAAATTTTGTCGATGCAGTTGCTTTTTTGGCTTAAAATGAGACGTGGGTATAAATGAACTATCTGGATAGTAGGAGAAAAATAATTTCTAACCCTATTGTTTATTGATGTGTAAACATGATATGAGATACCAATAGTATAATAGAAGTTTTTGGTTAACTTATAGCTTCTTGACAGGAATGCTGCATTTGCCTTTGCACATACGAGGACGAAACCGAACTCCGTGAGCTCCCCTGCTGCCACCATTTTCACATTGCCTGCATCGACAAATGGTTGTTCATCAACGCCATTTGTCCTCTCTGTAAGTTCAACATATTAAAAAACGGTATCCAAAGCGGTACTGATGAAGTATAGCCAACATCTTTTCTTATGTGATTTTAATGTAAAGTTTGTGCCAAATTCTTGCTTAAAGTATGTGAACTTTTGGATCGATGACTGAAAGGAAGGGAGGACCTCCTTTTTGTCATTTGGAGATGTAAAGTTCCAACTTTGGATGTTATATTGTAGTGCAGTTTAATCCTTCACCAGCGTTTGTACCCCATGCATTGTAACTTGTAGACTTGACTGGAGTTTGGGTGTCGGTTAATAAACCAACATTAAATTTTGAAATCAATCATATCTTGTGGCTTTAGAAATCATATTCTATATTGGATTTTTTATTTCTTTTGCTGTCAAATTGCCGATTCCACCCCTACACACATGATTACCACATACCTACGGAGAGGCACATTACAATACTTGTATGCTTCTAGCTGGAATTTTATTATAAATGGGAGCTTATGACTTGATTCGGATTAAAATTGAATTATTACCACAATTATTCTATATTCTCTTTGGTTGATGATAGTAGGCACAACACAAATAATCTATGCAGCTTCAACAAGAGGTGAACAAAAAAGGGACCCGGAACCGGAACTGGTCATACCCGAACCGATAGGTACAAACGGGTCCGGTTTTTTTAGGCAAATTAAAACCGGAACCGGTCGAAACCCGGAACCAGAACCGGGTATTGACTTTGTTGACCGGAACTGGAACCGATTGAAACCGGAACCGATTGAAACCGGAACCGGTTCCAAAAAAAACCCTATTTGCGCACCTCTGGCTTCATCTCCCATCCAACACAATTTAGAAAAAAGAATAGCCTATTTCTCCGTATTTTATATGGGTTTCATACTTTTAGGAACTAATATGGGACTCAATGTAGCTATTTTATTATTAGTTGTACTTTATGCATTGTAACATGTAAATTCATATTGGCATTTGATTGGAAAAGGTCAAAAGGAGGGGAGTAGGGGACTTTGAAAGAAAAGATAACAGCCTCTTATTGCAACTTACAGATGTTCTGTTTATATTAAGTGAGCAAGTGTCATTCATGATTTAAGTTCGATGTTTTGTATTTTAATTTGTGTGTTTTATTTTAATGTAAACGATTGAATTAGTCCAATAAATGTCTTGCAATCACCAATACCAGAAAAACGGGAACAACGTAAGGGCAATTTTGGAATTAATAAATAATAAAAAAGAGCTTGGAAAGGTATTTCCCCCCTCTTTGAAATTTAAGTTCCGAGCGAACACAAATAGAGCATGTTTGTTTGTGTTTATTTAACTTTAAACAAACTTGTTCGATCAAACACACATTTAAAAGAACAACCTTTCTGCCGTTCCTAAGGGCAACCGGCCACCCACTCCCATTCCTTGGTTGTTGGTGTATTGGCTCTTTTTGGTTTGGTTCCGGTCATTGTTTTAAAAAACGGCCTGAGGCGGCGCCTCGAGGCGAAACGGTTAAAAAACGTATATGAGGCGGCGCCTCACTGGTTTTGAATATACGTACGCCTCTTGGGCCTGAGGCGGTAAGCTTGGGCTGAGGCGTAAACGTGAATGAGAGGCGGCCCAAAAAAATTTTACGGGCTGTTGTTGTTAAGCTGGCCGCTGGAATAGAAAAAAATAACTTGCGGCTTGCGCTTTAACCTAAATCGTCCAGTCGTCACTTCCAAGCCCCCAATCGACATTCCCTCGAGGTGTCCCTGCAATTCGAAGCTGCCCTTCTTTGAAATCGATCTTCTTCCATAATCCAAAGTAAGTTTTCGATAATCCAAAATCGATCTTCTTTGAAATCGATCTTCTTTGCAATTTCTTCTATTTCATTCTTTTTTTCCCTTCTTCTATCAAAGTCGGCCTATTTTCTGATTGCTTCTGATGTCGCCATGTCGGCCTATGTTATGAACTTCTGATTAAACTACTATGTGATGTTCATGTACTGATTAAACTACTATGTGATGTTCATGTACTTTAGTGTTAAAGATATTTAGTGTTGGTGTGTTACGTATTCTTTGATTTTAGTGTTACAAGTTATGTCTGATATTCAGTTATGTTCTGATTAAACTACAAGTTATGTACTGATCTTTGTCTCTTTGATTCGGATTTTATTTCATTCGCATAACTGATGTCAAATTCTTTGTTTTTAATTGTCTGACATTCAATGTAGTCTTTAGTGTTAACTGTTAAATTCAATTGTCTAATGTTCTGAGTTCTGACTTCTGATTAAACTACTAGTTATGTATCTTAATGTTTGATTTTAGCAGTTCATCATGATTATTATTCTGCAATTTAGTTCGTGTTTTTGTTGTTTGTTTTCATTTGTTTTAACATGCTACATATTATTTATACTGTATTTTTTGCAAAGTTTTTTTGGGATGTCGACTAAAAACGCAAGGAGGGATCCTGCTTGGAAGTATGGGGTAGAACATCAAGTACCAGCACAAGGTGGGAAAAAGGGTTACAAATATATAAAATGTAACTTTTGTAGAAAAGTCATTACAGGAGGAGTCAAAAGAATGAAAGAACATCTAGGCTGCACACACAAAGATGTCGCTCCTTGTGATAAAGTGCCCCCTGAAGTGAAAGAAGAAATATTACACTACTTGAAGCAGTTTCAGGAAAATAAATTTGCTTCACAACGCAACTTTGAAGAGAGCGTGGGAAGTGGGGCATATTACAGTGGTGATGGAAGTAATCCATCTTCTAGCTCCAGGGGTGTTAGAGGACCAATGGACCGGTTTATGGGGAGTGCAAGAGACACTGAAGATTGGTCACTACCGAATGAAAAAATGACACCAGCAAGTGCTAAGGAGCACCGAAACAGTATGCTTGGATATTGGGAGATTCTTTTATGAGAATGGAATCCCGTTTAATGTAGCAAATAGTCCTTCATTTGCTAATATGCTACGTTCGGTTGGAAACTTTGGACGAGGATTAAAGGCCCCTACAATGCATGAATTAAGGACTTGGATACTTAAAGAAGAAGTTAAGACAACCACTGCAATGGTGGATGACATAAAAGAAACATGGAAGAAAACCGGGGTTTCGTTGTTATCGGATGGATGGTCGGACATGAGAAACCGAAGTCTAATTAACTTTTTGGTCAACAATCAATATGGTACTGTTTTTTTGAGAACCGTTGATGCATCAGATTGCATAAAAAATGCTCAGAAAATTTTTGAGCTGCTTGATGAAGTTGTTGAAGAGATTGGGGAGGATGTTGTCATTCAAGTGGTGACCGACAATGCTAGTGCATACAAAGCTGCTGGTGCGTTGTTAATGGACAAAAGAAAAGGCTTGTATTGGACCCCGTGCGTTGCTCATTGCATTGATTTGATGCTTGAAAAATTGGGGAATTACCACAACATAAAAACGCTTTGCTTAAAGCAAAAAAAGTTAGCAATTTCATCTATAATCACCAGTATGTGTTGAGTTTAGCCCGAAAGACTCTAAAGAAAGATCTTCTTCGACCTGCTACCACAAGATTCGCCACAGCATTTCTGACTATTCAAAGCATTTTCGAATCAAAGGAACCTTTACAGCAAATGTTTGTTTCAACTGAGTGGAGGAATTGTGCTTGGGCCAAGACAGCCGATGGTAAGGAGGTAAAAAAAATAATCATGGATGAAAGAAATTTTTGGCCTTCTGTGGATTATGCCATTAAAACCACAATGTCACTTGTTCAAGTTTTGAGGCTTGTTGATGGGGAGCAAACACCAGCAATGGGATTTATATATGGAGCAATGGATGAATGTAAAGAAAAGATTGCAAAGAACTTGGATAACAAGGTCTCTTCTTATAAAGAGATATGGGACATCATTGATAAAAAATGGGAGCTGCAAATGCATCGTGACTTGCACGCGGCAGCCTACTACTTAAATCCACAGTATCGATGGAGCCCCAATGTTTCTGAACATGCGGAGATTAAGAGAGGATTGTACAATGTAATGGCTAGATTCGTTAAAGATACACAAGTTTATATGAAGATCGAAGATCAGCTCATTGCTTACAAAGAAAAGAAAGGATTATTTGGATTTAGAGGTTCTTTGGCGACATATAAGACACGTCCACCGGGTATATTATTTGCTAATTTTTCTATACTTATTGTAGTTTTATTTTATATAAATTAAATTTATTAATATTACTTTTTATAAATATATAGTTAAATGGTGGGGCGAATATGGAGATGATACTCCAGAACTCAAGGCCTTTGCGATGAAGGTTTTAGGCCTTACATGTTCAGCTTCAGCTTGTGAGCGTAATTGGAGTACGTTCAATCAAGTCCACACAAAGCGACGAAACCGATTGAACACAGAAAGAATGAACGATTTGGTTTACATCATGTACAATAAAAAGCTGAAGCAGAAATTTTTGAAGAAAGAGAATTTAAAAGAAGATGATGATCCTTTAGTTGTTGATGATGTGTTGTCTGATGATGAGTGGATTGTTGATCCAACTGTTTCTGATGAAGATGACAATGGAGGTAGCGGGGCAAGTGAGAAGAGAGGTGTTGGGCCAAATGAGGAAGTAGGTGGATGTTCTTCATCTAGGAAAAGAAAACAAGTGCAGATTAATTTGATTGACGAGGATGATGATATTGAAGTAAACTCAGTTGAGGAAAAAGATGATAAGGATGAGGATGAGGATGATCTAGATAGTGATGCTTTTTATGCTGTTTGAATTTGATTATGTGGAGCCAGGGGACTCTAACGAAGCAGCCTCTCTATTCTACTTGTAGATAGGGGTAATGTGTGTCTTTATCTTTCCCCTTCCAGACCTCACTTTAAGTGGGATTTTTACTGGGTACGCTTGTTGTTGTTGAATTTGATTATGTGTTTCTGATGCTTTAGACTTCTAAACATTCCAAGTCTTTTTGTGTTTTAAAGACTTTGTCCTTTTTATGTTTATTGAAGGGTGTTTGTTTTAGTTATAAAGTTCTTTAATTGATGTTTAATATTTACTATTTTTTTGATATATATATTATAAAAATATTTATTTATCTACAACCGCCTCGGACTTACGCCTCGTTTCGCCTTGAGGCGTACGCCTCGTGAGGCAGAGCGAAAACGCCTCGAGGCGCGTTTCCGTTCTTTTAAACCTTGGTTCCGGTTAAAGCCGTGAAAGCAACATGTAAGTGAACTACTCCTTCGACTGGTCTGCCCGCCGTTGAGGGCCTTCATCGACTAAGCCCCCGCGGGAAGCGATCTGTCTTAAACAAGAAGATTTTTCGGGTGAACAATGATATGATCGAATATAAATGAATCTAAATGAAAGCTATGCATTTATATTCATTTTATAAAAACAAACTTACCTAGTATATTATCATTTTTTAGTAGGATCTGGGTGGAAGGATGAACACAAATGACAAACCTTACCCCTATCCTACTTGGGATAGAGAGGCTGCTCCGAAGAAATCCCCGGCTCAAGGTTATCGTTTGAAGGTGATCATCCAACACTTTTAACGTTATATTCATAAAATAAGTAAAATAATGCACCGCAAATATATTCATTTAATAAATAATCAAAATTTTTGTCCATGTTTATTCTTTCGATAAATAAATGATCATAAACAGTGTTTACAAATTTAAAACAAACATATACTTTAATTAATATTAACAAAAGTTTTTATATCCACAGTATGCAAATAAAAATTAAAACGAATTATTAGTCTACTTGTTTAAAGTAACAAAGTTGATTAAAATATAAAAATCAATCTTGATTATAAAATAACTATTTAAATTTATTTTTTAAAAATTAATCAGTAATGATTTGAAGATTTCAAGTTAAACGAATTATTAATCTAGTGATACCTCTTGACTTCTCTATTATAGGTCTAGGTTTCAAATCTAGGTTAAGACATTTTTTGAGGCAATGTTAGGAGATTTAACCAGTCGTGGTTATCCTGTGGTAGGTTCAGAGGTATCTCAGAGCGTCAAATTTGCGGGTACGGTTGAAATAATGTTTTAATTGTGTGAGTTCCAAACCGTTCAAAAAAAATTATTTAATAAT
This sequence comes from Mikania micrantha, assembly GCA_009363875.1. NCBI lineage: Eukaryota > Viridiplantae > Streptophyta > Magnoliopsida > Asterales > Asteraceae > Mikania > Mikania micrantha. Next base: position 74,424 of record SZYD01000987.1, on the reverse strand, counting down.
AGTAAGAAGCGAGAGGGTTAATGTGTATGTTCCACTCCAGTCGATCTTATGAGTTCAAATTTCTTGGTTCTCTGGACCAAGATGCCACCTGTGACTCAACGTTGAGTTCATCCATCCGGTACCGGTACGTGATTCCAAATGGGCTTCATCATCATCGTTATTAATAGCTTGCATAACAAGCTTCTTCCAATCATCCTACCGTCGGTACGTATTCCAGATAGATGTTTGCTTTGATGCAAAAGAAACTCGTCTTCGATCTTTGTGATTTTTTAATTGAATTTCAGCAGCCATACGTATGATGTTTGTGTGTCTGCTTTAATTTATAGATGGTGAAGGAAGTAAGTTTTCGTGAGTTTGCCTACAGATCATGATATGTGCAATTAATTAATGATATGCCCGCAAGATGTTTGGAAGTTGGAACAGAACGATCCCGTCACTTTGATGTTGCGAATCATTAATCAACGAATTGAAGAGGAGAAGATACACACACATATGTATATACATATATGTATATGGGAGTTGTATCAGGTGAAAACACGATCTTAGAAGATAACCCTTTAACCCCTATGTGAGTCATTGATTTGAAATCTTGAAAATATATATTTGGTCCATGTTAACCCACATGAAAATTGATTTATTTATTCAAAACCCAATTTTTTATTCAGGTTTAACGTGGGCCACATAGTTATTTTTAACATTCCAAATGCTAACAAAGGGTTTATAAGGGTTTTCACATTATAAAATCCCTATTTATATGTATCTATGTATATATGTATGTATGTTATGTATGTGTATGCATGTGGTTTTATGGATACGCCATCCATCCTCCTACTTACCTTTGCAATTTGATATTGCATAAAAAAACAAAATCAATAATTACATTTTGTGAAGGTTGTTAAACGTTAAAAATTATCATTGATTCAGAAAATATGGAAATGTAAGAAATATGAAGCATATATATTACATATACAACTGCAGTACATACCTTCCATGCATCACGATCAGCCTCAAACGAAGACGTATTTATTTTATTAACCATTGTAGGTTAGCTGGTAGAAACCGTCTGAACCAACCTTCAAGAACACCTCACAAGCTCGCAACAGGCATGTTGTAGAAGGTAGCACGGCACAAATAATTTAATCTTTCTGAATCCTTTAGCTTGAACTCTATGGCAACAACTGTCAAGTTCCTTCCACTCCTTACTACAGATGCATCAACAATCACTTCTGCCTGATGATATTTAAAAAAATATAATCGCATTTGAAATTGATGTTTAGGAAGAACAGCCAAATTCAGATTTAGCATCATCTAAAAGTTGCATAACAGTCATTGAGATTGATTCAAAAGCTTTAAGCTGTAAGTTTTAATATCAAGTATAAACAACTCTATTGTTTATTTGCAGGCTAACTTTTAAGCTAAATTTACATAATTCTCCAACGTCATATAAGTACAATCATTTTATGAAGCACACAAGTCTATTATTGGTTTTAAAAAGCCTGAGAGACTCCAAAGCGTTTTGGTCCCAAAAGCCAAGGCGCAACGCTTTTCTCTATGAGCAACCAAATAAGCTTAACGTGCAACCAAAGGTGTATATCACTTATCCATTTACATATCAGCCTTTTTAACAAGTAAACCATTCATAATCCGTTCAATTTACATATTTTGACCAATGTTGACACAAATGTACATGAAGTGGGCCCAAGTTCCTGCCTAACATGTTTCCATAAGCAAATATGCATCAGTTTATGACTTTTATGCATGGTTGTAGAAGTCGCTAGACGCTAGTCGGACGGCGAGGGACTGCCTAGGGATTAATCGAGATTAATCGGCGCTAGGCGGATTGGAATTTTTATATGTAATTTTACAAATATATATTATATACACACATTAATATCAATAATTTAATATAATACTTTAAATAATTTAAAAAATAAACTTAAATATACTAAATAAAGTACTTCAAAGTTCAAAGTGCAAACTTAAACACTGAGTTCAAAGTTTAGAGATGAATTTCGATGTTTAACTGGCTGGATTCGATGTTTCAGAGACATATTAATGATTTTTGGTTGAGAAATGTCTAAATAATCATGATTTGGTCCCTTTTTACCAGAAAAAAATCAAAAAAGTAAAAAAAAATAAAAATCTGACTAGGCCGCCTAGACCCGCCTAGCGCCTAGGCACCGCCTAGGCCAAAATCGAGACAGTTGACGGGCGCCTAGCGCCTAGGCCGATTTTTACAACCATGATTTTATGTAATAGAGCACAAACTGTTTGCATTTGTTTATGCATTCCCTTAGCGTCCACCTAGCTGATATAAGAACTAGACAGTCATTTCAATGCCCAACTCATCTGGCTGCCAACCTCAACTAACAATTCCAAAATGCCGTAAAATTATCTAAGTTTGATCACTATACATTTGAACACTTCTATAAGCTAAGATATAACCAACCATTACAGTTTCCTTTTCTTTTGATAACAATAAGAACCTGTTATGGAAATCTCACGGCCCCACCAACACCTGCTAACAAGTGGGACCCATGTAAGGCTGGTGGCCAATGGCCTCTAGGAGTCTAAACAGAAACCTGTGAAAATTGAATTCAAACGGCCTCATGGGATCAGCCACTTGCCACATAAACACCCCTTGAAGGTTAAGCATTGCAGTTTAACTAGACATGGAAATTGGAAAGTAACAAAGAATTGGCTTAAAAGACATACTTGGCTAACAGCAGCAGCCAGATAAGAGATGCTTAGCTCACCAAGAAAAAGCTCTTTATCTTTTTTGACAACAGTTCTAGCACAAGCTATACCAACCATCTCCGCTATTGATCCAACTGCTCCCCCATGAAAAGTGTTATAAGCATTCTGCGGAAACCATCAACATTAAGCTATGGTGAATTTTTGTAAAACTAGGCCATTTGACAAAGGTTGCATCATAAGGGTATTCAATTTAGTTATGTTGCACACGGGGTCCCTTGCCCATGGCAAAGGCAATCGCTCCTTACCATTAGTTAGGTGGCAGCATGTCAGTGGCTTTGTAACCATCCTACCAAGGGGAATGGCAACTTTTAGATTTAAATAGACATCGCCTGCAAAGCTTCTGAATTGGCTAATGACAAGTAGTCATCGCCCTTTCTGAGGGCCAGGGACCCCTTGTGCAACATAACTCAATCGATGTGCATACAGATGTTTGTTTCATTAAACGAACAGGATGCAAATCTATAGATCAATTCATTTGCACGTCCCTCTTTTACTCTTGGTTTCAATTGTTCATATGAAGTCAATCTCTATTTTGACCAAATTTGAATCCACAAATTACAGAATACAATTGCGAAATTATAAGGAAAACGTAAATCTGTCAATCAAGAACTGATATTAGGGCTAGAGAGCGAGAGAGGAGATTACGCAGGCATATGGTTTGACGGTGAGGATGCAGGTTACACGGCCGCGATGGATATGCTGAACTTTAAGCAGGCTGCGGATCAAATCGGAACTGATTCCCTGTCCTTCGTACTTCTCCGGAAATCCGGGGACACCACCGCATCTCGTGATGAATCCGGTAACCCTCTTGACTGTTTCTGGTGGAATTTCTTTCGATACGACGGTCTCCGTCATTATCCGGCCAAAATAATTTACGATGAGTGCAAGTTGAGGCTATTATCAACTTTTAGAAAATTATAAATTAGCCCTCGCTATTGAGTAATGCGCTGTTTTGGTGCTTCAACTTTAACTAGGCCCGTAAACGAACCGAACAGTTTATGAACTGTTCGGTAAAAAGTTCGTTTATGTTCGTTTATTTAATAAATGAACGAACACGAACATAAAATTTGTGTTCGTTTAATTAAATGAACGAACATGAACAGACCTTGTGTTCGTTTATTTATGTTCATGAACAGTTAGGTTATGTTCGTTTATTTACGTTCGTTTATTTGTGTTCGTTAATGTTCGTTTATGTTCGTTAACTATGTAATGTTAGTTTTTGTTCGGTTAACTGACTAATTTACGAATGATATGTATTTACATTTAAGATACTTGTTGTTTGTGCTCGTTTATACTTGTTCAATCGTGTTCGTTTATGTTTGTTCAATAGTATTCATGTTCGTTTATGATTGTTCAATGGTGTTAAAAAATGTCCATTTATGTTTGTTCGTTTATTTTAGTTCGTTTGTGTTCGTTTAATTTATTAATGAACGAACACAAACGAACACGAACATATTCACTTTCTTAATAAACGAACACGAACACAAATTTCATGTTCGTTAAGGTGTTCGTGTTCGGTTAAGTTTAAATGTACGAACACGAACATGCCTGTGTTCGTGTTCGTTCGGTTCGTTTACAGGCCTAACTTTAACACATGTAATTTGTGTTTTGTAAATCACGGATGTTTTCAAATGTGATTATTGTAATGCGCTGTTTTGGTACCTGTTAAGACACGATTAGACCTATTTAGCAAAAAAAATTACTATTTGATTTTTTACTTTTTTAAAAATAATAAAAATTAAGAAGATAGACTTCATCATTTTTGTTTTCTGGTACATAAAATATAGAACTGTCATGTTTAAATCACCAAATCAAGTGGTAAACAAGTCGTTTTCATGTTTATATTTGCATTAATCGCGTTGTCTGAAACCTGTTAAAACTCGTTTTGCTAGCCTTAGTAATGGCTAACGATAAGAACTGAGAACTATGTATAATAAACTTTTCTAATTAGGTTTATGAATAATCATATAACTAAACTATTAAAAAAAAACAACGTAAAATTAGTTTTGTCGGTTTAACTTTTATCATATATCCAATTACAAAAGTTTTATATGTGTTGGTTATTATACAAAGGATTTATCATGCAAAAGTATGAATTGTTTGTGTGAATATTCTGGGGTTTTTTGTAGCATTTACGTGAATATTAGGTAAATATGTGTGATAACCGATAACATCTCAATATATGTAAAGCAATATAAATGTGATTTAGAACGATGAAAATCACACAAACGAAAAATAGGGGTGAGCAAAAAACTTAAATAACCGAACCGGAACTGAAAAACCGTACCTAAAAAACGAACCGAGTGAATAACAGAAGAAAATCAAAACGAAAAAAACCGAAACCGAATTATTCAGTTCGGTTTCGGTTTTTCATATTCTAGAAACCCAACTGAACTGATATGTTGCTATTTTTTTACTTATTTAACGGGATAAAAACACACAAATAATCTACCGTTAAAGATGATAAAGATTTAGTCATTTATATTAGATGAATACTATCATGTTAAAAGGTAAAGACCGAAATTATTGCATATTTAGTTATTTACTTTTAAATTTTTTTTAAATGTAAGAATATGATGACGATTATTTAGTTTTATTTTGATTAGTTAGTGTTCGATCAATTAAATTATGGATTAACTATTGTTAAACATCTTTGTACTTTTAATATTGTGTATGATAGAACAAAAACAAACGGAAACGGAAACCAACAAAAAATTCCGAAAACCGAATGGTTCCTAATAACTAAAAACCGACTATGTCAGTTTCGGTTTTAGCCAAAAAACGAACCGAGCACATCCCTAACGAAAAGATCGTAAAACCCAAAAAAAACAAAGAACACGAACATATACAAGTTGTTTTAACCACAAAATTTTAGTTGTATTTTTTTTTATTTTAGTCAAGTTTAAGTATTATAAAATTTTGGACACAAACTTCTGGTATTTCTCAAGCGCACAATATGATAATTATTAGTTCTTAAGACGATAATCAAGGACATATAAAAACTAGATTGTCATCATTTTTGTCAGACTGGCCAGCATAATTATTAGTTCTTAAGTACCATTTACATGCATACAAGTAACGCTATTGCCAGGTGTACATGTGACTAAAGTGTTGGTGTCCAAAATAAAAAAGTAACGGTAACAAGGTAAAACCCTCAAACTTTAATGACATTAATTACCAGTCACTAATTAATGCACCTACATTTTATGAGTCATTCCATATAAAACAGTATCTCTCATTTTTCACAAGTCCAAAAAACTTGCGAATATGTCTCACAACCTTTGAAATCAATCCCTCCAAATTAAATTCAAAGAAAGTAAGAAAAAATAAATAAAATATAGTTTTTATCATCCTGTTTCTTAAATTCCGTTAGGCATGCCAGAAGAAACGCTCGAAGTTCTTCTCGTGAGCGCCAAAGGCCTCCATGATACTGACATCCTCTGTGAGTTCTTCATCGGTCTCGTTTTCCGGTCAATTTTAAAAAAATCATGAACTTTATTTTCTGAATTTGAATTGCATCATGATACAAGTTTATAAATATGTTTTTTGTTGTTGCAGGTAACATGGACCCGTATGTTATTTTAACGTACAAGACTCAGGAAAAGAAAAGCACCATCGCATCAGGCGTGTTCATCTAACTTCTTATTTCTAATTTTAACAAAATAAGATTATATTCAACAAATTAGATATTATATTATAAAAAAAACTGAGTAAATTTTTTTAAAAGAAAAATTAAATTTTTCATCAATTGTTCCAAGCCTGACCCTCAGAAGTCTTTGGTGAACACGGCCCAAAACCGAAACTTTCAAGGGGCATAAGCAATGTTTTTTGAACCGGACCAAACCGAGAACCGGCTACTAAACCGGCCCAAAATAAGCAGGCGAACCGCTCAGAAGAGAAACGGCCGGCCCATCCAGGTGACCGGTCAGACCAGGAACCAGACCACTAGTCGGACCGGTTTTATTTTTTTTTTTAAAAAAAACTAAAATCTAAAAAATAAACCATTAAAACCAAACAAATGGTTGAAATGGTAGCTTTTTCATACAAATGGTGTCCTCCTCTCTTCTTTTTATAGGGAGGAGATGAAGGTTTTTCTTGTACTCTCACCAATGTAGGATGAAAAGTTAGGAAGGGAAAGAGATGTGAACCCATGTGGGATGAGAAACAAGTTTTTTTTTCTTTTTTCTAAACCAAAATCTAAAAAATATAACATTACAATCAAACCTTGTATTTTTTTAAAAAATGATTAAGTTTGTGTGAATAGTAATTATGTTTGTTTAAATGTGATTATAATCATATGATTTTTTTGAAATTTTTTATATATTTATTATGTCACCCGGTTCGTGAATCCGGTCTAACCGGTCCGACCAGTAAACAGTAAGACGTCCAGTTCAACGTCCGGTCCGGTTCAGAAAACATTGGGCATAAGCTTAGGTACCGGGCATCTAGTAACATATTTTTAAAAAATATATATAAACTTATAAATAATTAAATGTTCTATATCAAAGGGTTAGTTTGAAGAAAGTAATACTTCAAAAATCCATATGCTACGTGGCTAAATTATGATCAAGAAAGTGAAGATATAATGGACCGACTTTAGTGGCAGTAGTTTATTATTTTTGATTAAGTCTTTATGCACGTTATGTGAACGTTAGTTTGTTTCCTTTTTTATAGATGAGTAGTTATTTATTTCCTTGTATTTAAGAATGGTTCATCGTATGTAATTTGCATTGAAGTTTATAAAAAACTCTTGATTCTTGATCAATTCACAGTGTTTCTTGTTTATCATTTACATATCACTGATTATCAGTGGTATCAGAGCACTGGTAATCGATCTCTCACTCACACACTCAACCTTGTTTCATGGCTGAACCCACAAGTGCAATTCAAACCCAACCTACTCCGATCCCCATCTTCAAAGGGGACGGTTACGACTTCTGGAGCATAAGGATGAAGACCATTCTACGATCACGTGATCTTTGGGATCTGGTTGAAACTGGCGTGAACTATGCTGATGCTGACCAACCACGGTTGAAAGCTGCGATCAAGAAGGATGCTCATGCAATGGCAATTCTTCAACAAGCTGTTCATGATCAGCTTTTTTCTAGAATCTCCGCTGCGCAATCTGCTAAAGAAACCTGGGAACTTCTCAAACTAGAATTCCAAGGTGATGATCAAGTGAAAGCTATCAAACTTCAGGGGCTTCGACGTGAGTTTGAAAACCTTTTCATGGCTGAAGGTGAAACTATTGGTGATTATTTCTCAAGGGTCATGAACATTGTCAGCCAAGAACGATCATATGGAGAGAAAATCTCCGATCAAATCATCGTAGAAAAAATTATGCGAAGCTTGACAACCAGATTTGAGTATATTGTACCCACAATTGAAGTTTCAACTGATCTCTCTACTCTCACACCCGTAAAACTAATGGGATCCTTACAATCCCAGGAGGCACGGTTGAACAGTCGTGCTAAGTCAATTGGCAAGAAACCAGAAGAGCATGCACTGCAGATCCAGACTCCAGTTCGAAATACTCCGGCCTTCTCATCCAGAGGACGCGGTCGCGGCGCTTCAAGGGGAAGAGGACGCGGAAGGAACTTTGATCGATCCAAACTACCCCAATGCCAAGTGTGCAACAAATATGGTCATGTCAAGCGTGACTGTTGGTACAATGATGAAGCCCACGTACAAGTTGTTGCTGATGAACAGCCTGCTCCAGACACCGAAGAGGAACAACATCTATTTGTGATGTTTACTGATTACTCAGAAACTCACTCTAATCATCTATGGTTCCTCGACTCCGGCTGTTCTCATCACATGACTGGTGGAAGGGAGAGCTTCACTAATCTTGATGAGCATTTCAGTCTGGAAGTTACGTTGGGAAACAAGAAGAAACTCTCTGTTAAGGGTAGAGGTATAGTGAAAATTCCTCTACCTAACAACAAATAGCTTGGAATATAATCTACTATCTGTGGGCCAATTGATGAACAAAGGATACACAATCACTTTTGATAATGGGGTATGTTCAATTACCAATAAGAGTACAGGAGCTACTCTCATGTCTATCAAGGCAGCTAAAAACAACATGTTCATTATGGACCCTACCAAAGAGGAGAATCAACCTCAGCCTGCTCAAATCAATCAAGATTCCGACTCCTCCTTATGGCACCTAAGGTATGGTCACTTTCATTTCCAAGGGATAAAAGCTCTTTCTGATAAAAGATTGGTGCATGGTCTTCCAAGTATAAGCTCTTCTGATCCTTGTGAAGGCTGTATACTCGGAAAATCTAACCAAATGCCCTATTCCTCTCACTCATGGAAAGCTACAAAACCACTAGAATTGCTTCATGCTGATCTGTGTGGACCAATGCAAGTGGCAAGTATGGGTGGGAGTCATTATTATTTTTTGCTCATTGATGATTTCACTCGAATGAGTTGGATTTATTTCTTGAAATCCAAATCAGAAACATTTGAAAAATTCAAAGTTTTTAAAGCCTTTGTTGAAAAAGAAAGTGAACACTGCATTAAAGTGCTAAGAACAGATAGGGGAGGAGAATTTTGTTCTCTTGAATTTAATACCTACTGTGAAACAAATGGTATTAAACGAGAATTAACAATCCCTTACACTCCTCAACATAATAGAGTGGTAGAAAGAAGAAATCGAACTATAATGGGGATGGTAAGGAGTATGCTCAAAGAAAGAAGTTTGCCAAATTCTTTCTGGGCTGAAGGAGCATCTACTGCTGTTTATTTACTTAATCGAGCAACCACCAAAGTCATTCCTGATAAAACTCCTCATGAGGCTTGGTATGGTCGCAAGCCATCTGTGTATCATCTCATAATTTTTGGATGTGTGGCTTATGGACACATTCCAGTTAATTTAAGGAAGAAGCTGGATGATAGAGCTGAAAAGTGCATCTTCATTGGATACTCTCAAGAAAGTAAAGGGTATAGACTCTATAATCCTATTTCAAAGAAATTTTTTTCTAAAAGGAATGTTGTTTTTATTGAAAATGACAGGTGGAAATGGGATGATAATAAAGAAACAAGTAATCCATTTCCAGTGTACTATCATGATGATCATGATGTGTCCCATGTGAATGATGGTGACAGTACACCACCTCATGAGCCTACCTTATCCATACCTCCTTTACCCATTGTACAAAATAATCCATCTTCCTCCAATAACCCTTCCAACCGTTCAAACCTCAATCAACCTTTTCTCTCACCTGCTACACATGCTACCCCACCTACCTCACCTAGCCATACAACTCATCAACCACATCCTTTAATACACCAAACCCATAATTCTGTCGAGTCTGTGCCTGGAACCTCACGAAGACAAACCAAACCTCCTTCCTGGATGCATGATTTTGAAAGTGGAGAAGGCCTATCTGATGAGGATTTTTGTGCACTTACTGCAGCTGATCCATGCAACTTCTATGAAGTTGTTGGTAAACCAGAATGGAAGAATGCCATGCACAAGGAACTAGAGGCTATTGAAAAGCACAAGACTTGGGAGCTAGTTACACTTCCTGATGGGAAGAACAAAGTGGGCTTAAAGTGGCTGTTCAAAACTAAGCTAAGTGCAGATGGCAAGATATTGAAGCATAAAGCACGTTTGGTGGTTAAACTCAACAATATGGCATCGATTATCAAGAAACTTTTGCTCCAGTTGCAAGATTCGAAACCATTCGTCTGGTTATTGCTGTTGCAGCTCAAAGAGGATGGAAATTACATCAGTTGGATGTAAAAACAGCGTTTTTAAACGGAGACTTAAATGAAGATATCTATGTCTCGCAGCCAGAAGGTTTTGAAGTGCTCGGTCATGAAGATAAGGTTTAAAAGCTTAAGAAGGCTCTATATGGTCTTAAGCAAGCTCCTCAGGCTTGGTACTCAAAGATTGATGGGTATTTCATTCAACATGGATACTCTAGAAGTCAGAAGGAACCCACCCTTTATGTCAAGAAAAAAGGGTGTGATATACTATATGTATGCTTGTATGTTGATGATATAGTATATACAAGTTCATCTGAGACATTGCTTAAGGAATTTAAGGAAGGTATGGAACAGGAGTTTGAAATGTCTGATATGGGTTTGCTTAAGTTGTTCTTAGGCTTGGAAATAAAGCAAACTGCCTCTGGTGTATTTTTGTCTCAAGAAAAATATGCTAGAAACTTAGTTACTAAGTTTGGAGTGGCTGGCTGCAAATCTGAAGCAACTCCTATGAATACAAATGAGAAATTCTCATCTGAAGATAAAGCTGAGAAAGTTGATGAAACTTTGTTTAGGAGTTTAGTTAGTGGTCTTATTTATCTAACTCATACCAGACCTGATCTGGCATTCTCGTAAGTCTCATTTCTCGATTTATGCAGCATCCATCTGTCATACACCTTGGAGCTGCTAAACGTATTGTGAAATATGTAACTGGGACTATTGGTTATGGGATTTGGTATGAAAAAGGCATTCCAATTCAGTTGACAGGATACACTGATAGTGACTGGGCAAGCTCTATTGATGATAGAAAAAGTGTCTCTGCTAGTGTTTTCTTTTTGGGAAGTGGAGCTGTGACTTGGAGTTCAAAGAAACAACATACAGTTGCTCTTTCTAGTACTGAGGCTGAATACATAGCAGCCTCAGCTGCTACTAGTCAAGCAATTTGGTTAAGAAGGTTGTTGGAAGATCTTGATTTAAAGCCTAAAATGCCTACGAAGATCTTTTGTGACAACCAGTCTACTATCAATCTTTCAAAGAATCCCGTGATGCATGGAAGGTCTAAGCATATAGAGATTAAGCATCATTATGTTCGTGAGATGGTGACTGAACAACAAATTGTTTTAGAATTTTGTGGTACTAATATGCAGGTTGCTGATGTTCTGACAAAGTCACTGGCACGTGAAAAGTTTATTCAGAATAGAGGTCTGCTGGGAGTTGAGGATTTTGAAGTAAGGGGGGATGAAGAAAGCTTCAAAAATCCATATGCTACGTGGCTAAATTATGATCAAGAAAGTGAAGATATGATGGACCGACTTTAGTGGCAGTAGTTTATTATTTTTGATTAAGTCTTTATGCACGTTATGTGAACGTTAGTTTGTTTCCTTTTTTATAGATGAGTAGTTATTTATTTCCTTGTATTTAAGAATGGTTCATCGTATGTAATTTGCATTGAAGTTTATAAAAAACTCTTGATTCTTGATCAATTCACAGTGTTTCTTGTTTATCATTTACATATCACTGATTATCATAGTTAACCCAGTCAATGCAGAATCATCGATTTACCCCCAGCAATCTTACTTAATGTTGTAAAAATTATTGCAATACTAATGAAATTTATTTATGCATAATGGTATCTATTTTAAAAAGCTTATTTTCACATGTCGACCCGTCTTATGTACAATGATTGTGTAGGTAAAGGGTCTAACCCACAATGGAAAGAGACATTCTTATTCGACGTCTCGAGTAGAGATTCAACAGATTTGAAGATCAAAATAATGGACAGCGATGGTGGTATGGGTGCGGATGACTTTGTTGGTCACGGGAGGCAAGTTACACAGCTCGATTTTGTAACATATAAATGCAATTAGAAATTGAATTGAAAGTGTGATGTTATTACCTGTTTAGCATCTCGTTGGATGCTTTGTTTCGAAATGGAGATGTTCCACCAAAGTCATAACATTATGAAAGATGACGCATATTGTGGCGAGATCAGAATCGGCCTCAACTTTACAGCCCAGGTTCATATCTGTTTCTTGCAAAAATTGAAGGGTGTTCATTGGGTTGAACCTAACAGGCACAAACCATGATACAAAATATATTCTTTTTTTGAACGTCAACTACAACTATGATAGCATATGCCAAAGCCAACAACACAACAATGGTGAGGATCATCCTGCAAATAATTAAGAAGGGTTTTATCAGTCATTTAAATAAATTTGGTTTCAAATATTTACATAAGTAACCCGGCTTATACTAACCAAACATTTAAACTTTGAGGGTTGTTTTTGTAACATAACATTAATTGAGGCATGGTAAACTTGGAAAGTTAACTGTCAAATCCGAATATACTTTTCGCCATTTTTGAAGTTTTTCAGCCATTTATACGTCACATCCCTCTTTATTTTCAGTCATTTTCTTACACATCCGGCTCACCATTTTTCTTATAAATCATGGATGCACTCTCAGCTCCATGGTGATGAAGAGAAGGGAGAATCGTCCCCTTCACCAGCTGATGAAGGTACCAATGATGAAGGTGAGTTGGATGGTCAATGCGCTTCTCATTTTTTTTCCAAAATGCAAAATTTATCGAGTAGATCATTATCCAATTCCACATTTTCTGCAACTAGTGAGGCACCTTTTCCATTTTATATACACATTATATTAGAAATTCTTCATCTGTAATAGGAAAGTCTTGGGTCTCACCCCATTACATATCGTTAGCGTCATTTCAGCACAATTAAAATGGCTAACTATTGATTTAATTAAATCACGTTGTAGGCTTAAACCTCCATTCTCCAAGTCTAGAAGACTTGAAAAGGGAATTTTTGCTATAACACCTTCTTGACAGTCCATTAGGTCACTCAAAACAATACGAAAGTTGCCCAAACTACCCCTTATACGCGATTTATGAGCCTTTCTCCTCTCTGGCTCACTAGGATTATAAATTCCATATAAGGTGTAGTTTGGGCAAGCAAGCAAGAAAGGGAAAATAATCCTAGTGAGCCAAAGAGGAGAAAGGCTCATAAATCTCGTATAAGGCGTAGTTTGGGCAACTTTCGTATTGTTTTGAGTGACCTAACGGACCGTCAAAAAGATGTTATAGCAAAAACTCTCGTCAAGTCTTCTAGACTTGAAGAAAGGAGGTTTAAGCCTACAACGAGATTTAATCAAATCAATAGTTAGCCATTTTAATTGTAATGAAATGACGCTAACGATATGTAACGGGTGAGACCCAGGACTTTTTTATTACAGATAGAAGATTTTTTTTAATATAATAGGTATACAAAATGGAAAAGATGCCTCACTAGTTGCAGAAATGTGGAATTAGATAATGATCTACTCGATAAATTTTGCATCTAGGAAAAAAATAAGAAGTATATCGACCATCCAACTCACCTTCATCAGCTGGTGAAGGGGACGATTCTCCCTTCTCTTCATCACCATGGAGCTGAGAGTATATCCATGATTTTTAAGAAAAATGGTGAGCCGGATATGTAAGAAAATGACTGAAAATAAAGAGAGGATGTGGCGTATAAATGGCTGAAAAGCTTCAAAAATAGTGAAAAGTAGAGCCGGATTTGACAGTTAACTTTCCAAGTTTCCCATGCTTCAATTAATGTTATGTAAGAATATGTTACAAAAACAACCCTATAAGTTTAAATGTTTAGTCAATATAAGCTGGGTTAATTATGTAAATATTTGAAACCAAATTTATTTAAATGGTTGTCAAAACACTTCTTAATTATAATAGTTGTTTATTTGCAGGATGATCCTTACCATAGTTGTGATGTTGGTTTCGGTTTTGGCTTTGGCGTATGCTTTCGTAGTTGTTTATTTGCAGGATGATCCTCAGCATGATCCTCCTCCTCCTCCTGTTCCTAAATTACATCAAATACAACCTTTGCTACAAATTGAACCAAAAACATTGGGATGTTTTTTCATGATCTTTGGTTTTGTTGTTCAAACCCAAGCTTACGCGAACCTTTTAAAAGTGTAAAATGCAAGTATAGGATATAAGTGTCTACTAAATGATTGTTTAGTATGTGTTTGTTTTAGAAAAGTAGGAGTTATGAGCCAACTGATAGGAACATCGGTGGATGGAAGCAATCAGGCAATGATTAGTTATGTAGACCTTGAATTAGCGATTTTTCAAACCAACTTATTTTCATATTATTCAACTTTAAAGAGTACGTAATCATGTTTTTTCTCCCTCTTTAATTATGAGAGATGTGATACTAGTTTAGTATGTTATACATGTAGAAAGTTGAATGTCCCAAGCTACATATGTGAATGCAAGTATTTTTAATGTGAAAAACCACTACATATCCTATAATGTGTTTGTGCATCTCTTAGGTTGTAGAAAGGAAAAGAAGAGGAAATCACTAGGTAGGTCAAGGTATGTTGTTTTCTTCTTCGTGGTATTGATTTACAGAAGCATGGGTTAAGACCACAAAGATAAATCTCTCTAAAGATTAATACAAGTGTTTTTTTAACAAAGATTTCGAGTTGATTAAAATGCAATTTAGTTGAAGAAAATTAGTTTAAACTTTATTAACAACATTCAAGCAAATATCAAATAACTAGAACCTTTTCAAATATCAAATAATCAATATTTATATTTTTATACTAATAATAAAGTTTCAAAGTATTAAAATGCTAAAAGTTGTAAATATAGTGCATGTGAAAAAAACATTTAAAGTAGCAAGTGATATAATATCAAAATCCAAGTTCATAGCCAGTGACAAAGATATTATAAATTAAGCCAAAAGGATCAACTTTCTAGGCTTCATGGCTACAAAATTCCAAGCTTGACACCTCCATAGCAATTAGCAAATGAGAGCGAGAGCTTATGACGTCAAGATCGAAGGTCAATTGCCATTGATGGAAAGGGCAAATGACAAGTGAGAGGCAAAGGCGAGAGCCAGGCCTAAGTATAAGCCCTTAAATATGATTCATCTAGTTATCAAGCTTAATAAGCTTAAACTTCACATATGAAGCTAACCGCTAGTTTAATGATCTTGTTATTTATATAATTTTAATTTATTTAAACAAGTGTATACTTGTATATATAATTATTTTCATGTATAAAATTATGATCAATGTAATAAAATCTATATGAAAAGTAGCTAAAGGATCTTCAGATGTGTATGATCCAAAATCACAATCCCTCAACTGCAATGAT
This sequence comes from Mikania micrantha, assembly GCA_009363875.1. Taxonomy (NCBI): domain Eukaryota; kingdom Viridiplantae; phylum Streptophyta; class Magnoliopsida; order Asterales; family Asteraceae; genus Mikania; species Mikania micrantha. The sequence goes on along the minus strand of SZYD01000987.1, from coordinate 58,769 downwards.
CAAATAACACTTAATAATCCATATCAAAATAAACTCAAAGCAAAATTAGTAAAATTGCTAAGAACCTGCAGGTTGACGGACACAAAACCAAAGCCCGTAATCCTATTGATTTTTCTTCCTTAATAAATAATGGAATGCTTACCTACTCATCGCCAGCTTCCTGAGTTGATTGTCAAATATTTAAACTAGTTGCGAAGAAGTCTTCTACAAACCCCAGCACATTTAAACTAACCTGAGAACTCAGAGTGGATGGCAGGAAGATGTCTTCTACAAACATGATAAGGGAAGAACTAGTTTCTCTATTTTATCGATTGTCAAATATTCTCCTACTTCTTGCGGCCATTCTGGACCTATTAGTGGTAATGTGTGCTCCTTAACACTACTACTACTCAAGGTCGGTTTCCTATAATAAAGAAAAGTATGTATAATTTGTGTGTGAGCAGGATTGTCTCCCTTGCTATGGTTGAAGTACTTCCTTTTGCTTATGGATCCATGTGTAACAAGATCAAAGTATTACATACTCACTTTGGATCCTAAAGGGATTTTATCTTCTTGTCATCATATTCATCTTGATCCAGTGACATATCACATATGCAAGTATGGTCTTTCACGTTCTTGTAGGATGTTGTCTTTCACCATCAAGGTTGCAAAAGTCGCTATGCGCTCCTGGGTCGGAATAGCTTCTTGGAGCGAGTAATCGCGCAATACTCGACCCTAGGCGGGAGTACTCGGGTAATACTCAGGAACTACTCGGCCTCGGAACAACTCCTTGGAGCGAGTACTCAGCCTTGGAGGCCGACTTTTGCAACAGTGTTCACCATAATAAACATATACATCAGGCAATAACTTTTAACATAAATTTCACTAACTTTCCTTTTCAATTTAGCCTACACTTTACCTTGAGCTTTAGAGCTGCATCACCACTGTTTAACAAAAATGCAATTGTTAATTATATAACAAAAAAAATAACAACTTCTCACACTGACATATAAAGAAAACCAAGGATATTTGTACCTTTCCGACGAATTATGTTTGTCACTCAGAGTAGCTAACCCGGCTGTCCAAATAAGCAATGGTCCCATTGCTGTGACATGTGATCCACTCACAAAGCGGAGCTGGCTCATTTACTTTCCATGCCAATTTGGTGGAATTTTTGCTAAAAATGGGGAGAGCTTTTTATCAAGAAACATCTTTGTCAAAAAAGCAACCAATTAAAATCTTTGTCAACATACAAAGCACCACTAATATACACACGGAATAGTGTGATGTTTAACAGTGTCTCATTTTTATCAAAAATAGAATAGAGAAAACTTAAGTGTTGACTGACATTTTCACTTGATTTTGATAAAATTATAGTAATTTCCAATCCACCCCTCTTCTGAATATTCCTCCTGTACCCATAATATATTAATTATTCAAAGAAATATTAATGTGAAAATGAAGTTGTAAATTAGGCTATATGAGTGTGTGTGTGGACCCAGCCAACGCTTTCGTTCAGAAAAAGTTACTACCACACCGCATATAAGATGATGTCTGATCTCCAACACTTTCACTGGAAACGAAAGCAAAAGTTGTAAATAATAAAACTTTTGAGATTTAGTCAGAAGTTAAAACCTGTTTTGGGGTTTAATCAGCAAGAAATTTGACAAATAACAACATTTGAACTATGATTATTATCATATGTGAGTGCAATTGGCATATTTAGAACATCATATAACACATGCCTCGTACATAAAAAAATTAGAGGTCAGTATAGAACTCCTAGCTTTTCTTTCTATATGTGGTGTCCACTATGATCAATCTAGTAATTTCCACACATTATCACAACATGGAAGAACAATCAATCAATTATTATAATTAGTTAATTTTTATTCAATCTTGTAAAAATCATTAAAAGCCCTTCAATTCCAAAAAATCCTAAACACTTCATATTGACTTTCTTCTTTAACAAATAATCAGCAAGAAATTTGACCAATGCCAACATTTGAACTATGATTACCATCATATGTGAGTGCAATTGGCATATTTAGAACATCATATAACACATGCCTTATACATAAAAAAAATTAGAGGTCAGTACAGAACTCCTAGCTCTTCTTTCTATATGTCGTGTCCACTATATGATCAATCTAGTAATTTCCACACATTATCAGAACATGGAAGAACAATCAATCAATTATTAGAATTAGTTAATTTTGATTCAATCTTGTAAAAATCATCAAAAGCCCTTCAATTCCAAGAAATCTTAAACATTTCGTATTGACTTTGTTCTTTAACAAATAATGGATTGCTAATTACCTGCTGATTACCTCCTTTCTAGGTCGATTAACAGATTTTAATCAAAACTTCATTGTATTTTTTTATTTCAAACCCAAAACCTTCTGATTTGTGATAAAAACTATTCTAAAGCATCTGTTCATGACCTAAATCACAAAAACATTTATCATATTAAATTATTATAATGACAAAAACATTTATCAAGCAATTTGTGTGAGAGCAGGAAAAAATAGATTTACGATTTGGGAAAAAGAAAAACTCTAATGTCTAGCTGAAAATGAATGAACTCCACAGTGATATATTTGGACCATGGCTAACAGCCATCTCAAGAAGAAAACTTTTTGGGTCTTCTGTATATACCTGTTCATAAAATAAGTAAACTTAATAAACGGCATAGCTAAAATTCAATAAAAATAAAATTGTCACACATAGATATGTAACTCAAAGTTTGACACGTACACTGCCCATTTTTCAACTGTAAGACTCAAGGTCATGTTGGAGGAGGTGAAGCAGTCCAGTACCTTCACCTGAAATAATTGTATATTAATAAACATGTTTCTTGTATACCAAATAATGATGTAAATACGTAAATAAATAGCTGCTTGAAATGCTAAATACAAACTGACCTACTAATTGTATTATTATTTGAATCATTTGACCAAAAATGGCAGGATGTTGAGAGTAGAAACTAGAGTTTGTTGTTCCTGATTCATATGTAGCATTTTGATACAGCTCCAATCCAAGTTTATTCCAGACGTGGGAAGAAAAAGAATGCCGAGGTTAACATGGAACAGCTGAAGCTAGTATTTGACCAAGTCTTTATCCATTAAGCTGGTTTTTAGGCCCTAGTGGGGCGGTTATTTGCAGTTATTTCATTTTGTTTTCTTTATTATGTAGTAGTCGACTTCTGTTGAGGTTTATGTTGGTTTTTTATCATTTGAATTCGTAATTTGGAGATCATACCCTTCTCGAATTGGGTTGTTAATCGAAATCCTCAAGTTTTCTTAATTAGAGGTTCTATCACATTTCTCAATTTAGTTTACCAAAACCCCTTTTCTTAGGACCCATTATGACCAAAACTTAGGACCCTTGGTTGACAGGATTGTCTCCCTTGCTATGGTTGAAGTACTTCCTTTTGCTGTTGGATCCATGCAGAACAAGATCAAAGTATTACATACTCAGTTTGGATCCTAAAGGGAATCTATCTTCTTGTCATCGTATTCATCCTGATCCAGTGACATATCACATGTGCAAGTATGGTGATATGGTCTTTCACGTTCTTGTAGGATGTTGTCTTTCACCATAATAAACAAATATAAGTTTCACTAACTTTCCTTTTTAATTTAACCAAAACTTTACCTTTAGATTTAGAGCTATGTCACCACTGTCCAACAAAAAAGCAATTGTTAATTATATAACAAAAAAATAACTTCTCACATGACATATAAAGAAAACCAAGGATATTTCTACCTTTCCGACGAATTATATCTGTCACTCAGAGTAGTAACCCGAGCAATGGTCGCACTCCCGTGACATGTGATCCACTCACAAAGCAGCTGTCTCGTTGACTTTCCAAGCCAATTTGGTGGAATTTTTGCTAAAAAATGGGGAGTTTTTTTATCAAGAAACATCTTAGTCAAAAAACAACCATTTAACATCTATGTCAACAAACAAAGCACCATTAATATACACACGGAATAGTGTGATGTTTAACAGTGTCTCGTTTTTAACAAAATAAGAATCGAGAAAACTTAAGTGCTGACTGACATTTTCATTTGATTTTGATAAAATTATAGTAATTTCCAATCCACCCCTTTTCTGAAAATTCCTCCCGTTCATATAATAGATTAATTATTCAAAGAATTATTAATGTGAAAATATATGGACCCAGCCAACGCTTTCGTTCAGAAAACGTTACCACCCCACCGCATATAAGATGATGTCTGATCGCCAACACATACCACGATACGCTTGCATATATCATATATGCCCCATCTCGGACCTGGAAAAACCTGATTAACGCTAACGTTGCCGGAAGAAAACAAGCAGTTTTACAATCTCAAGTATGAAATACACTTACCTGAAGAGGGTTGCGTGTTTGTAAAAAACTTAATTTCACCGTCAGCCCATCATAACGCTTGCCTAAATCACAAAAACATTTATCACATCAAATTATTATAATTACACTTGCGTTCATACTTAATAACTCTTTATAATCCAAGTAAACAAACTCTCCCTACGTCAAATTGGTTATCACGTTCCTTGTAATAACAGAAGCTGATGTTCTAGGTTGAGCTACGCTTCTTGATTTCTATAAGTTAAAGACAACACAATAGTAGATGGCTTTATCTCAATCGCATCTCTAGTGGTTTAGTGGTAAAGAAAAGTATATATACTTTATGTGTGAGCAGGAAAAAAAAAGATCAACAATTTGGGACAAAGAAAAACTCTAATGTCTAGCTGAAAATGAATGAATTCCACGGTGATATATTTGGACCATGGCTAATAGCCATCTCAAGAAGAAAACTTTTTGGGTCTTCTGTATATACCTGTTCATAAAATAAGAAAACTTAATAACAACGGCATAGCTAAAATTCAATAAAATAAAATTGTCACAGGTATATATATGTAACTCAGTTTGACACGTACAATGCCCGATTGCCCATGTTGCAACTGTAAGCCTCAAGGTCATGTTGGAGGAGGCGAAGCAGTCCAGTACCTTCACCTAAAATAAGTATATATTAATTAACATGTTTCTTGTATACCTAATAACGACGTAAATAGCCGCTTGACGACCTAAATACATACTGAACTACTAACAATAATATTATTTGAATCATTTGACCAAAAAGGGCAGGATGTTGAGAGTAGAAAACTAGAGTGTGTTAGTCCTTATTTATATGTAGCACTTGTGATTTGGCTCAAGATAGTTTACCAGAACCCCTACTCAGGACCCATTATGGCCCAAACCCAATTTGACTTGTCACCCAACACAACCCTTGGTTGACCGGATTGTCTCCCTTGCTAAATGGCACTCCAAAAAGGAAATTAATAAAGTGTAAGACAAATGTCTTCCTCACCCATTGGAACCGTGTTTTACAAATTGTTTACAAATACATTATGTTTAGCTCAGACCACAACACCTTGTACTTGAGATTCTGATTCACTAATAGCATCATCATCTCAATCATACGAGAAAAGCATAGTTGAGGCCAACAATTATGGTGCACATACCTCAATCGTATTTATTCAAATCCCAATGTTCTAGGCCCTATACCAAATTCATAAGCTTTCAAAATGCGTTCCAAAGCATTTTAAAAAATGAGGCAGGCCTCCCCTTGAAGATATTCATCCAATTTACAAGAACAGAGAACATTCATAACTAAGCGGAAATGAGAAACCTGTCAACATGTATTTTTCACGAAGGAGAAATTATAAAATTACAATGAAATAGAAAACTACAAAATATTGGGTTTTACACTTTTACTTACTAATGTAAAGTGAAGATGGGTCCCAATATGTCTCTCGGATGTCTACACATTGGCATATTGAAAGCTGGATGTCTTCAGTTCTTCACATTGGCTTATCAAAAGCTTAAAAACTAGTAAATCATGAAGTACTTCCTTTTGCTTTTGGATCCTAAAGAGATTTTATCTTCTTGTCATCGTATTCATCCTGATCCAGTGACATATCACATGTGCAAGTATGGTCTCACGTTCTTATAGGATGTTGTCTTTCTCCATAATAAACAAATACAGCAGGCAATAACTATCAGCATTAGTTTGAACATTTTTCCTATTTAATTTAGCCTAAAACTTTACCTTTAGCTATAGAGCCGTATCACCACTGTCCAACAAAATTGTAATTGTTAATTATATAACAAAAAAGAAAAAAGTTAAAAAATAGAAAATAAAAATATCTTCTCACACGACATATAAAGAAAACCAAGGATATTTGTACCTTCAGTTAGTTGCTAATAATCACGAAACAAAAAGAAAAACCCACAAGAATAAATCTTTTGGGGTTTAGTCAAAACTCAAAACCTCTTTTAATCAGCAAGAAAATTGAAAAATGCTAACATTTAAAATATGAATACCATCGTACGCAAGTGCTGTTGGCTATCTTTCTATCTTAAGATACAAGCAAGGGCCCAGAAGAAGAGGATTAAAAAAAAGAAGAAAAAGCTTCAGGTTTGCTTTAACTCTTTTAGCCTCAAATAGCATGATATTTCCACAAACACAATAGACCAGTTGCAGGATGCAAGTAAAAGCAGATGGCCAAATCATTTCACCAATTTTTAAAACAGCTTGTAAAATAAAGTACATAAACGTCATACCTGAGATTATGATTCGTTAAAGCATCATCAACCCAACCATTTCAGAAAAGCATAGCTTATGCCACAAAACTTAACCAAACAGGCTCAATTATGCCAACATCACACATTTCAACCAAGGCCTCCATATACACATTCCATCTCATACCTTAACCTAATTTCTGAAAAGCTACCTTCACAACTCAATACTCTACAAAAATCAATAGCCACGGTGGGACCCGCCTGCACCTGTTTTAACATCATCATCATCCTCTTGGGTCGTTTAGACTTTCTCAAATTGTGAATGGGGTTGGTATTAAGAGAGTGGCACCGGTTTAACAAAGGGTATTCGTCTTTAAACAATACCCCCCCCCCCCTACATGTAGTCTGGAAAAAACAAGAATGGAAATGTTCATAAAGCAAACAAGCAATACACCTTTAGGTCAAACTTATATTTGTCTATGTAAAATCAAGTATACTCGTCACTCCTGGGTATGTTGTCAAAGGCAATAGGTGCACTCCAGCCGCAGCGGTCCGCTGCCTAAACGCAAATCACATAAAATGCGACAGCCTAAGAAAAAAGAAGTGCACATAACCTTAACAAGTCATTTTCTGAGAGAAAATAAGGAGCAGCAAGTGTTCAACAACAATGATCTTTGTAATAATACTCAATGGTCACAGAACCAAATTCAATCACAGAAAGAGTCACATAACCAGAAACAGTCTAAGAACCAGAAACATTCTAAGAACCAGAAACAATCGAAGCAGCATTCACATTCACATAACCAAATATCGTGTTGAGCATAATAAATAGAAGCATATATTTGGATTTAGCAGAAAGAGTTAAAAAAATGAACTAGAAACAATCACAGAATCAGAAACATTCATAGAAACAGTCAACTAACCAGAAACTAAGCCTGGCAAAATAGGAGGATTGGGTCAGGTAACGGGTTAGGATCAAGATGGGTGCGAGTTAGGATGAGTTTTAAATAAAATAAGTTTGGGACTAAATGTATACAAAGAAATTATCAAATGTTATCAAGTCATTCATTCTAGCATACTATAGCAGAAAATTATCAAATGTATACAAAGAAATGAAATAAGAGCTATAAATTGCGTTTTATATCTGGTGTTAGGTGACATGCAGATTTTTACTTTGCAACTATATTTGACAATGTTGATAGCATGAGATGACAGGTCGAATGCATTGAGAAGGAAAAATCAGAATACAAGTAACCTTAGCTTCTTCTATTTCAGAATGCATCCTGTGAGTTCCCTATCATCGATGAGTCCTTGCAGACAAGTGAATCTTCAAAAAGGATTTGTTCTTTTCAGACAGCCTAAAGTAATACTGATTCATCAAATGATACAGGCTAAGTATGTAACTCAAAGTTTGACACAGGTATACAACCCACATCAGAGCTGTAAGTCTTAAGGTCATGTCGGTGGAGGCGAAGCAGTCCAACATCTTCACCTGAAATAATTGTATATTAATTAACATGTTTCTTGTATGCCTAATAATAATGCAAGTTAATAAATGCCTGCCTTACATGCTAAATACATACTAAACTACTAATTATGATTTATTTTAATCACTTGAGCAAAAAGGGCTGAATGTCAGAAGTAGAAAACGAGAGTAGTCCTAATGTATATGTAGCACTTCTTACTTCGCTCGTGGTAGTTTACTTGAACTCCTTTTTGTGACGATTCACTTCAAAACAAACCCAGTTTGACTTGTCACCCAACTCAACTCTTGGTTCAAGATTGTTTCCCTTACTAAATAACATTCCCAAAAAGAAATTACTAAAGTGCAAGACAAATGTTTTTCACACCCATTGGAACCGTATTTTACAAATTACAATTAGTAAAGCATTTAGCTCAAGACCCAACACCTTGTACTTGAGATTCTGATTCACTAATGTCAATCATATGAGAAAAGCATAGTTGAGGCCAACAATTATAGGGCACACATTAAGATTTTTTAACCAAAGGCCATCACATACGTCAATCAAATTTCTTCAAATCTCAATTGCAGAAAATATCAAATTCAATAAAAAAATTGTAGCATAAGTAATATTTTTTTCGAACAGGCGTAAGTAATATTTAATAGCAAAGATAAATGGCTTGTGCACCCATTTGTATCATATTTCACATATGAGGCTCAGTTTTATGTTTAGCCATGGCCCCAACACCTTCTTTTTAACCTGATACAAAATAAAAGTACATTGGTTAGACAACAAGAGCATAAAATCACTGGAAACGAAAGCAAAAGCTGTCCATAATAAAGCTTTTGAGATTTATTCAGAAGTTAAAACCTGTTTTGGGGTTTAATCAGCAAGAAATTTGACCAGTGCCAACATTTGAACTATTATTATCATCATATGTGAGTGCAATTGGCTTTCTTTCAATCCGATTGACAATACTGAGAGCAGACGACATTTGCAAAATAATAACATTATATGACATATTTAGAACATCATATAACACGTGCCTCATACAGAAAAAAAATATAGAGGACAGTACAGAACTACTAGCTTTTCTTTCTATATGTGGTGTCCACTATTATCAATCTAGTAATTTCCACACAATATCAGAACATGGAAGAACAATCAATCATATATTAGAATTAGTTAATTTTGATTCAATCTTGTAAAAATCATTAAAAGCCCTTCAATTCCAAGAAATCTTAAACACTTCATATTGACTTTCTTCTTTAACAAATAATGAATTGCTAATTACCTGCTGATTACCTCCTTTCTAGGTCGATGAACAGATTTTAATCAGAACTTCATTGTATTCTTTTATTTCAAACCCAAAACCTTCTGATTGGTGATAAAAAATCTTCTAAATCATCTGTTCATGACCTAAATCACAAAAATATTTATCATATCAAATTATTATAATCACAAAAAATTTATCATATAATTTGTGTGAGAGCAGGGAAAAAAAAGATCTACAATTTGGGAATAAAAAAACTCTAATGTCTAGCTGAAAATGAATGAACTCCACAGTAATAAATTTGGACCATGGCTAACAGCCATCTCAAGAAGAAAACTTTTTGGGTCTTCTGTATATAACTGTTCATAAAATAAGAAAATTTAATAAACAACGGCATAGCTAAAATTCAATAAAAATAAAATTGTCAAAGATCGATATGTAACTCAAAGTTTGACACGTACAATGCCCATGTTGCAACAGTAAGGCTCAAGGTCATGTTGGAGGAGGCGAAGCAGTCCAGTACCTTCACCTGAAATAATTGAATATTAATTAACATGTTTCTTGTATACCTAATAATGACGTAAATGCATGTGGAACAAGATCAAAGTATTACATACTCATTTTGGATCCTAAAGGGATTTTATCTTCTTGTCATCATATTCATCCTGATCCAGTGTCATATCACATGAGCAAGTATGGTCTTTCAAATTCTTGTAGACAGTCGTCTTTCACAATAAAAAACAAATACAGCAGGCAATAACTCTTTGCATTAGTCTATTTAACTTAGCCTAAAACTTTACCATTAGCTATAGAGCCACATCACCACTGTCCAACAAAAATGCAATTGTAAATTATATAACAAAAAAGAAAAAAGTTAAAAAATAGAAATTAAAAAAAACCAAGGATATTTGTACCTTTCCGAAGTTTTATATAAGTCACAGAGTAGCTACCCGAACTATCAATATAAGCAATGGTCCCACTGCTATGGCGTATTATTCACTCGCAAGGTGGAGCTGGCTCTACGCCCGTGTACTAATTTTAACGTTATTTTAGTTATTTGTGAAAATTACGTTAAAATCATTGGGATGATCAACTTCAAACGATAACTTTGAGTGGGGACTCTTTCGGAGCAGCCTCTCTATCCCAATTGGGATAGGGGTAAGGCTTGTATCTATCCTTCCCCCGACCCTACTGAAAAATGTGAATATACTGAGTAAGGTTGTTGTTGGTTGTTGTAAGGTGGAGCTCGCTCGTTGACTTCCATGCCAATTTGGTGGAATTTCTACTGAAAAATGGGAAAAAAAAAATTTATCAAGAAACATCTTTGTCAAGAAACAACCAATTAACATGTTTGTCAACACACACGGAATAATGATTTTCACAGTGTTACAGTTTTATCAAAGATAGAACTGAGAAAACTTGAGTACTGACACATTTGCGTTTGATTTTGATAAAATTATAGTAATTTCAATCCACCCCTCTTCTGAAATTCCTCCCGTCCCCATAATATATTAATTATTCAAAGAATTATTAATGTGACAATAAAGTTCTAATTAACGCTTTCGTTTTACAACCCCATCGCTTATAAGATGATGTCCGATCTCCAACACTTTTAAATAATCCGGTCCCTGTTTATTAGAATAAATCATATCCGAATCTCATTATAATTCAACAAACTAAAAAATAAAATACTAGTCACGATAAACACATACCACGAGAAAACAAGCAGATTTAAAATCACGAGTGTCCGTGTGTATGAAATACACTTACCTGAAGACGGTTGCGTGTTTTTAAAAAAACCTAATTTCACCGTCAGCCGGAAGACACTTAGTTCTAAAATCTCATCCATCATAACGCTTGCGTATCTGCCCGACTGCCCCCATCGAACCTAGAAAACCTTATTAACGCCACCGTCGCCGGAAGAAAACAAAAGTAAACAACAGCATTCATTTGTGTGGAAGAAATGCATTTACCTGAAGATGATTGCGTATGTGTTTGAGAAAACCTAATTTCACCGTAAACGCGATCGCTTAGAGTCGGATGTGAGGGTGTCGCCCACGCCATTATTCCCCACCGTCTCTCTGTATCTGCATGTTCGTGTTTACAGAACTGATGCGTCATACGAGTATATGTGTGTGTACATATACAGACGATCTCGGCCAAAAGAAAATCGGATTTTCATGATCATTACGCCAACGGAAGCACGCGGAGGAGGAAGAAGAAGAAGAAGAAGCGTCTTTTATTTTATTTTCTGATTTTATTTCATTTGTTTTGTTTTTCACTTTTTCATGATTATTACGCTAACGGAAACACGCGGAAGAAGAAGAAGCGTTTTTGTTTTATTTTCTGATTTTATTTGATTGATTTTGTTTTATTCTTATTCTAATAAATAAAAATAAGATTTACTAAATCTTCCACGCTGTAAACAAAAGGGTTATGCTAAATATACCCCAATTTGTATTTTTTTTACTTGTCGTATCCTCTTCTTAAGTTTTTTAAATATATACAAGTAAACCTTATGTTTTTAATTAACTAAAAAGATCCATAAACCTTTAAACAAAAACGTGAGGGACTGTTTTTACAAAACTCAAACATCACGGAATCATTATCATCATCAATTCATCGTTTAAAAATCAAATAAATATGAAATCTAAGCCTAAATAACCATAGTCGAACTCAAACTCAAAGTCTATTAAAACGAGCATAAAACTCAAAATTAATTGAACCCAAACAATCCTTTAACCTCTGCAAAACTCTCTGCGTAAACAAAAGCTATTCACAATCTCAAACAAATCAAGAAAAAGGCATGTAAGAACCCGGCGGTTCGACTTCGGTTCATCAAGCAACGAACATGAATTAGTTAGCTAAGGTAGGTGTTTCATATACAATTACACTCGTTTTTGTTCGAGGAATGAAAGCCCTATGTTTGTAACAACAATCGGGCCTCAGTTCAATCGAATTTGAACAAAGAGGAACTAGGGTTCATACAATTAAATCTGATTTTGGATTAATTTAATTTTATATTTTGTATAGGGTATGACAAGTTAGAGGGGATACATTTAGTAGAATTTAAAGTAAAAATAATATTTGGTGTATTTTGGTTGTGTTATATAGTTGAAGGGTTGATTTTAACAAATTTATATTTAAAATTTTAGAAGAGGGGTATGACAAGTTCAAAAGAGGGGTACATTTAGCCACACCCAAACAAAATTGTTTGATGCAACTTTCATATCTTTTTTGAAAAGTATATACTTATTGTTTAATTAAATATTATGGAACTTATCTCTTGTTAATTTTATTGTTAAATAAAATTTTACTAGTTAAACTAATTTTACCTAGATTGTATTTCGAATCAATTTTTTTATACTTTTTAAGTTTTTATTCTTCATTTGTAATGCATTAGTATTTGAAAATTTGTTAAACAATAATTGTAACACAACTTTTGTACTATTTATTTGCATGTATTTGTTTAACTGACGAAAGCTTGAGTTAAAGTATAGGTCGTTATAGCTTTAATTATAACACAATATGTTAGGATCATGTGTATTACACGGTTGATATAAAAAATAAAATAAATAGTTCATTCATGAAAATTTAACAAATATACGATGATTTCCTGATATTAAATATTATTAAAATTTTGTAAAACTTAATACTTTAATTGATATAATAATTATATTATTTCTTTAAAGTCTAAGTTTTTCAAAGTTTGTTTCTTTAAACATTTCATTTAAAAAAAATTAAAAATTTATATTTTATAATAATTTTTTTTAAAAGTATGTTTTTTAACAATAATATACCTTTGATGTATTAAAAAATATTTTTTAATATAAAAATGTATACAAGAATATATTTAACATGAAATATATGTCCCAATGAACATTTATTTAATATAATAGATAGACGTGTCATTGTGTCCCAATAAACATTTATTTAAAGTTTCATTTATCTATCTCAATTAGTCTTGCAAGCTTAAATTAGTCAATTAGTTATTTATTTATATTATATAAAACCGCATTTATATAATGATTATTATATGTATGTGTATATCATTATGATAAAACAACAAAATAAAATAAATATTTAATTATTCATAAATAGCATTTATATATGTTACAAAATATAATAAAATAGCTGAATTCAAAGTTTTAAAAAAATGACTAACAAGTTTAACTCGAACCCACATTGGAATTTAAGGGATGATGAAGCTCAAGTCTCTTCTCCATGTTTCCATAACTTTATAAATGGATACCTAACTCTAAGCCTATCTCATATGCCATGCCAACAAGTCGTCGTTCAATCTCATTGAGCCTTCCAAAATATTCGTAAAATCATTATTATAAATAAAACAATGGTGTTTTGATTTGGTTACTATAAGGAACTTGATGAGACGAGCCTCTGGTCTACCATCCTATCAAGTTCACTTTAGGTAAGCCGTCAAACCTGGTTATGCTCCACCTCTTTTAAACCAACTCCATAAAATAAATTTGTTAATTAGACCAATGGTAAATAAATTAATATAGCATGTCACTGTTATTTGTTTTTCCTTGTTTTGTCTATGATTTTATTTCTTTAGAATTGTGGGCGGGAGATCATGACACCAAGTCAACTACAAGTGTTGGTACTACAAGCATTTGTTGTGGCGTTCAATGGCGTGGCATTGTTCATGAAGGTGTGATCCCTTCACAACCTCTTCGCTTTGTTATTTTATTATATGCTTATGGGAGAGGAGTTGGATTGTTTGGGAGGCATATGGATGCAATTAGGACTTTACTTGTATTATAATAATTTGTGATCAAGTTGTGTAGTGATATTAATCGCAACCTGATATGAGATATAAAAACATGATATGTTTTCCACTTTAAGTGTGCATCTATCTATACTCTCTAATAAAACAATAACAATCTGCCACATGTCTTTTTCTGGTTCAATTACATGACACATGGCAGCAACTAATTGGAATATAAACTAAAAATGCCACATGGCATATTATTGTGGTTTCTCCAAAAAAAAAAAACACGCGAATCTTTATAACCCGGTTTATACCCGTTTTGATCCACCCATACGTATCATCCTCCCTCTTTTCCAAAACCCTAAAATTACCTTCACCGAAAAGGGTTCTCCTTCAACTTCATGAGACTTCGGTGCTGTTTGGTTTTTCAGAGGTAAAATGTATACAGTCTGCGGACCACATCTGCAGACATCTGCAAAAGAAGAGTTGAACCAAATGTCTGCAGTCTGCAAGAAACAGACTGTTTGTTTTTTAACGTCTGCAAGCTGCTAAAATTGATTAAAATTTAAATAAACCATTTTTTTTAACTTATAACAGTCAACATTAAAATTTAAATAATAGTTTTACATCCATCAAACAACATTCATAAAACCACAATTAATATGGAGATAGTGATGGGAATAATGCCCAAGAACACGAGCACCAAGTTTGATCTCAACCAAGATCGACTCTTTCTTGTTTATTATAACTCTTGACTTTTACAAAATAAAAGCCCTAAACCCTTATTTATAATTAAGCAAGCTCGCAAAACAAGTTACCAACTCCTACTCAAACTCTAATTAAATAGTCGAATAAATATAAATCATAATTACAAACAATTCTCTCCAAACTAGGGCTGTCCAAAATGCTCGTTGCTCACTTGGAAAAAGCTCGTCCGAATTTCACTCGGTTTTAAACGAGCCGAGCACGAGCCAAGGTAGGCTCGCTCGCCGCTCGCTCGGATAGTCGCTCATTTGGCTCGCTCGTTTTGGCTCGTTTAAGTATAACTAAATTATATATATATATATATATATACACACACACAGAGGGAGAGAGTAATATTAAAAAATTTTATTAACACTAAAATGCTACTACTTTCGACAATAAATGATATGTTGGTATATTCAAACAAATGAATAACAATGTTGCTAATTTATTCGAATATTTTGAACTTTTTTATGCTTTCGTTATTCGTACTATGACAATTTAGGTAATTTATTTTTGTTTTGGATTTGTATAGTAATGAGCTTATTGTTTTTTAATTACTGAGTTTTAGATTGAAATAAATATTTTAATTTGCATTAAATTTTATTTTAAAACCAAGCCAAACCAAACCGAGCCGCTAGGTTTTAAAACGAGCCGAGCAATGAGCACAACATTTGGCTCGATTTTACAAATCCAAACAAAGCCAAGCACGAGCATACACTCGCTCAGTTTGGCTCGGCTCGTGAACAACCCTACTCTAAACAGCTCTTGATCATCCTTGCTTCCTTCTTGTTCTTCATGCTTTCTTGTTCTTACAACTTGTACCTTTTTCTTGCTCATACTTGCCCCATCAAATAAAAAACGATCGGTCTTTGATTTCTTGCTCTTTCACCGATCAAATGTGATCAGGTTTCTTGCTTTGTCACTAAATCACAACCGTTTAGGTTAAAATCAAACAAGTAAAAGATCATACTTCAATGGAACCAGTCAAGACAAGGTTCAGATCTGAAGAAAAAAAATCACATAAAACACAAAATCAAACAAACGAAAATGTAACTGATTGAGAACATGGGCTACCTTATCCTTCGAAAATGGAACGAGCGTCAATAGGAATCGGCTGTGGAAGAGGGAATTCACGAAGGAGATCACTGCTGTGGAGGAAGGGGGCGGAGGCGCCGGCGCCGTGGAGGGCGGTGTTATGCGCGTCTGTGGAGGTGGGGGGGGGAGAAGAGGCGCCAACTGAGATGTAGAAACGAGAGAGAAGAGGGCAACAAATGAAATTTTCTAGAAACCCTTAATTAATTCAAACACAAGAAGAGGTAAGAAGAGAGGGGAAGAGGTTAATTGTCAAAACCCTCGTCGCGTGCGGAATCCACGGCACGTGACTATGTGTTCATGTGCCAATGTTGGAGAACAATCCATGAAAAACTATGTTTCATAGATTTAAGTTCATTTAACAAACATAACAGACATATCATACGACAACAAGTTTACTCCATGAGTTATAAATTATTGAAAAATTTTCATATTTTATAATAATTTGATATTTTGAAAGTGTGCTTTTTTATTATACTAAGAAATCCTTTTTAATTATAAAAGATATATATATATATATATATAATATAATTACTATTTAATACCATATATATATATATATTATATTTTATTAATATTAAGAATTTTTTTTAATTGAAAATGGTAAAAAAATATAATTATATAATTAATATATAATAAAGTGGTGTATTTATTAAAAGACAGAAGCGGGATAAGTTGGTTGAAGATGCTCTAAAATTGTGACAAGTGTCCATAATTATTTTAATTTATTAAGTATAATAGATAGCTTATGTGGTTGTACATCAAGCTTCTTTGGTGGTATGTTAAGCTCTTATTTATTTATATATTTATTTATTTAGTTATTTATTTATTTATTTTAGTTTCTTATTTTTAGTGTTTACAAGTTAACAACTTTAAATATTATCTCTAATTAAATTTTTAGTGTTTTTTTAATAAAGATCGCATCTTCACCACAGAGTATGACCCTTCATCTAAAAATCGGCGTGTCTTCGTCTATAGAGGCAGTTTCGTTAACTTGTTTGCGATTTTACACAGTTAGGTACGCGATTCGTTACTAAATTTGACGCTGCTAACTTAAATGTGGAACGACCATTCTGCACGACCCGGATCGCCTACCACCGGCGTTCGGTGCCTCTTTGTACCTTTTAATGGGTTATAGCCTCAAAATGCTTAACAGATTACCTTAAGTCTAAGTGATTAAGGTTAACTCTTAAACATTCAGACTTAAAGTTACCAATTACCTTCTTGCTAGGTCTAAATGGTCGATTAGAGGGGATAGGGAACTTATTCACAGTCTAAAGAACCTAAATGGGATCTTCAGATGTGTATGATCCAAAATCACAATCCCTCAACTGCAATGATCAAATAACACTTAATAATCCGTATCAAAATAAACTCAAAGCAAAATTAGTAAAATTGCTAAGAACCTGCAGGATTACGGACACAAAACCAAATCCCGTAATCCTATTGATTTTTCTTCCTTAATAAATAATGGAATGCTTACCTACTCATAGCCAGCTTCCTGAGTCGATTGTCAAATAAAACTAGTTGCGAAGAAGTCTTCTACAAACCCCAGCACTAACCTGAGAACTCAGAGTGGATGGCAGGAAGAAATCTTCTTATAAGGGAAGAACTAGGTTCTCTATTTTATCGATTGTAAAATATTCTCCTACTACTTGCGGCCATTCTGGACCTATTAGTGGTAACGTGTGCTCCTCAACACTACTACTACTCAAGGTCAGTTTCCTATAATAAAGAAAAGTATATATAATTTGTGTGTGAGCAGGAAAAAAAAAGATCAAAACTTAGGACCCTAGGTTGACAGGATTGTCTCCCTTGCTATGGTTGAAGTACTTCCTTTTGCTTATGGATCCATGTGTAACAAGATCAAAGTATTACATACTCACTATGGATCCTAAAGGGATTTTATCTTCTTGTCATCATATTCATCCTGATCCAGTGACACATCACATATGCAAGTATGGTCTTTCATGTTCTTGTAGGATGTTGTCTTTCACCATAATAAACACATACAGCAGGCAATAACTTCTAACATAAATTTCACTAACTTTCCTTTTCAATTTAGCCTAAACTTTACCTTTAGCTTTAGAGCTGTATCACCACTGTTTAACAAAAATGCAATTGTTAATTATATACCAAAAAAAAAAAAAAACTTTTCACACGACATATAAAGAAATCCAAGGATATTTGTACCTTACCGACGAATTATATCTGTCACTCAGAGTAGCTCACCCGACTGTCCAAATACGCAATGGTCCCATTGCTGTGACATGTGATCCACTCACAATGGGTAGCTGGCACTTTGACTTTCCATGCCAATTTGGTGGAATTTTTGCTAAAAATGGGGAGAGCTTTTTATCAAGAAACATCTTTGTCAAAAAAACAACCATTTAACATCTTTGTCAACAAACAAAACACCACTAATATACACACGGAATAGTGTGATGTTTAACAGTGTTTCATTTTTATCAAAAATAGAATAGAGAAAACTTAAGTGCTGACTGACATTTTCATTTGATTTTGATAAAATTATAGTAATTTCCAATCCACCCCTCTTTTGAATATTCCTCCTGTACCCATAATAAATTAATTATTCAAAGAAATATTAATGTGAAAATAAAGTTGTAAATTAGGCTATATGTGTGTGTGGACCCAGCCAACGCTTTAGTTCAAAAAAGTTACAACCCACCGCATATAAGATGATGTCTGATCTCCAACACTTTCACTGGAAACGAAAGCAAAAGCTTCAATAATAAAACTTTTGAGATTTAGTCAGAAGTTAAAACCTGTTTTGGGGTTTAATCAGCAAGAAATTTGACCAATGCCAACATTTGAACTATGATTATCATCATATGTGAGTGCAATTGGCATATTTACAACATCATTTAACACATGCCTCATACATAAAAAATTTAGAGGTCAGTACAGAACTACTAGCTTTTCTTTCTATAAGTGGTGTCCTCAATGATCAATCTAGTAGTTTCCACACAATATCAGAACATGGAAGAACAATCAATCAATTATTAGAATTAGTTAATTTTGATTCAATCTTGTAAAAATCATCAAAAGCCCTTCAATTCCAAGAAATCTTAAACACTTCGTGTTGACTTTCTTCTTTAACAAATAATGGATTGCTAATTACCTGCTGATTACCTCCTTTCTAGGTCGATTAACAGATTTTAATCAGAACTTCATTGTATTCTTTTATTTCAAACCCAAAAACCTTCTGATTTGTGATAAAAACTCTTCTAAATCATCTGTTCATGACCTAAATCACAAAAACATTTATCATATCAAATTATTATAATCACAAAAACATTTATCAAACAATTTGTGTGAGAGCAGGAAAAAAAAAGATATACGATTTGGGAAAAAGAAAAACTCTAATGTCTAGCTGAAAATGAATGAACTCCACGGTGATAAATTTGGACCATGGCTAACAGCCATCTCAAGAAGAAAACTTTTTAGGTCTTCTGTATATACCTGTTCATAAAATAAGAAAACTTAATAAACAATGGCATAGCTAAAATTCAATAAAAATAAAATTGTCACAGATAGATATGTAACTCAAAGTTTGACACGTACACTGCCCATTTTGCAAATGTAAGACTCAAGGTCATGTTGGAGGAGGCGTAGCAGTCCAGTACCTTCACCTGAAATAATTGTATATTAATTAACATGTTTCGTGTATACCTAATAATGACGTAAATACGTAAATAAATAGCTGCTTGAAATGCTAAATACAAACTGAACTACTAATTGTGATATTATTTGAACCATTTGACCAAAAATGGCAGGATGTTGAGAGTAGAAACTAGAGTTTGTTGTTCCTGATTCATATGTAGCACTTCTCAATTTAGTTTACCAGAACCCATTATGACCAAAACTTAGGACCCTTGGTTGACAGGATTGCCTCCCTTGCTATGGTTGATGTATTAGCGGATATAATTCTTGTGTAGATAGTTTAATATCTTTGCATTTATTGTATAGATCATAGCTTTTATTTAGGAGATTTACTTCCCTAGTTTATGGTTTATTTTGTGTATATATTCAGTTGATATCAATGAGAAACCCTCAAGGGAGTTTATCATTTAACATGGTATAACGAGTCTAATTACTTCGGCAAAAACCTTCCCCGATCCTTCCCTGATCGTCGGCCATGGCTGAAAACCCTGAAAACCCGAAGAAACCCGATCATCCTTACCTTCATCCGGTCTACTCGGTTACCAATATCCAAAATAAGGTCAGAATCCTTGATGGCATTAAAGTTTCATACTCAGCCTGGGTGAAACTTTTCAAACTCCATGCCCGAGGGTATGATGCCATGCACCATATTGATGGCACTCCTCCTCCGGCTCCTGATTCTCCCAACTATGATTCTTGGATCAAAATTGATTCGATTGTCCTACAGTGGATCTACGGAACCCTGTCTGATGAATGGCTGCTCCACGTTCTTCAAACCGCATTTGAGGCCTGGACACGCCTTAAGAACCTGTTTCTCAACAACAAAGGCTCACGAGCCGCTGCCCTGGAGCATGAGTTTGCCACACTCAACCTCCAAAGCATGCAAAACCTTGATGCATACTGTCATAAACTCAAGGACATCAGCGAACAATTGGCTGATGTTGATAGCCCGGTAACCGAACAAAGGCTTGTCTTACAGTTGGTTCGTAGTACTTCCTTTTGCTTTTGGATCCATGTGGAATAAGATCAAAGTATTACATACTCAGTTTGGATCCTAAAGGGATTTTATCTTCTTGTCATCGTATTCATCCTGATCCAGTGACATATCACATGTGCAAGTATGGTCTTTCACGTTCTTGTAGGATGTTGTCTTTAACAATAATAAACAAATAAAGCAGGCAATAACTTTTAGCATAAGTTTCCCTAACTTTCCTTCTTAATTTAGCCAAAACTTTACCTTTAGATTTAGAGCTATGTCACCACTGTCCAATAAAAAAGCAATAGTTAATTATATAACAAAAAAAATAACTTCTCACACGACATATAAAGAAAACCAAGGATATTTCTACCTTTCCGACGAATTATATCTGTCACTCAGAGTAGTAACCCGAGCAATGGTCGCGCTCCTGTGACATGTGATCCACTCACAAAGGGAGAGCTGTCTCGTTGACTTTCCAAGCCAATTTGGTGGAATTTTTGCTAAAAAATGGGGAGTTTTCTATCAAGAAACATCTTAGTCAAAAAACAACCATTTAACATCTATGTCAACAAACAAAGCACCACTAATATACACATGGAATAGTGTGATGTTTAACAGTGTCTCGTTTTTAACAAAATAAGAATTGAGAAAACTTGAGTGCTGACTGACATTTTCATTTGATTTTGAATAAATTATAGTAATTTCCAATCCACCCCTCTTCTGAAAATTCCTCTCGTTCATATAATAGATTAATTATTCAAAGAATTATTAATGTGAAAATATATGGACCCAGCCAACGCTTTAGTTCAGAAAACGTTACCACCCCACCGCATATAAAATGATGTCTGATCGCCAACACATACCACGATACGCTTGCGAATATGCCCCATCTCGGACCTGGAAAAATCTGATTAACGCTAATGTTGCTGGAAGAAAACAAGCAGTTTTACAATCTCAAGTATGAAATACACTTACCTGAAGACGGTTGCGTGTTTGTAAAAAACCTAATTTCACCGTCAGCCGGAAGACACTTAATCTCTTAGTTATAAAATCTCGGCCATCATAACGCTTGCCTAAATCACAAAAACATTTCACATCAAATTATTATAATTACACTTACGTTCATACTTAATAACTCTTTATAATCCAAGTAAACATACTCTCCCTACGTCAAATTGGTTTTCTCGTTCCTTGTAATAACAGAAGCTGATGTTCTAGGTTGAGCTACGCTTCTTGATTTCTATTAGTTAAAGACAACGCAATAGTAGATGGCTTTATCTCAATCGTATCTCTAGTGGTTTAGTGGTAATGTGTGCTCCTCTACACTACTCAAGGTCTCTTCCCTATAATAAAGAAAAGTATATATAATTTATGTGTGAGCAGGAAAAAAAAAAGATCAACAATTTAGGAAAAAGAAAACCTCTAATGTCTAGCTAAAAAAGAATGAATTCCATGGTGATATATTTGGACCATGGCTAACAGCCATCTCAAGAAGAAAACTTTTTGGGTCTTCTGTATATACCTATTCATAAATTAAGAAAACTCAATAACAACGGCATAGCTAAAATTCAATAAAATAAAATTGTCACAGATATATATATGTAACTCAAAGTCTGACACGTACAATGCCCATGTTGCAACTGTAAGCCTCAAGGTCATGTTGGAGGAGGCGAAGCAGTCCAGTACCGACTCAAACAAACTCCGACTCAAACAAACTCCGAACTAACTCATTTTTGCGTCATCGGAACCGTCTTGTCGAAACTTAAACCCGGAACGTTAAAACCCAAACCACAAACAATAATACTAAAACCTAAACTTTAAACTCAAACAATAAAGCTTAAATATAAAACCAAAAAGTTAAAAATCAAGCCCTAAAACCTAAACTTTATAGCTAAACGTTAAATCTAAAACTTAAAAGCTAACATTATTGAGTTCAACGATACGGTTCCAATGCCATCAAAATGAGCCCAATCGGAGTTCGTTTGGGTCGGTTTTAAATGTTTTAAAAATCCTTTTTAGCCTTCTTAGGCAAAATACACTTTTTATTTGATCCTACCCCTATATATGTAACTCAAAGTCTGACACGTACAATGCCCATGTTGCAACTGTAAGCCTCAAGGTCATGTTGGAGGAGGCGAAGCAGTCCAGTACCTTCACCTAAAATAAGTGTATATTAATTAAGATGTTTCTTGTATACCTAATAACGACGTAAATAGCCTCTTGACAACCTAAATACATACTGAACTACTAACTGTAATATTATTTGAATCATTTGACCAAAAAGGGCAGGATGTTGAGAGTAGAAAACTAGAGTGTGTTACTCCTGATTTATATGCAGCACTTGTGATTTGGCTCAAGATAGTTTACCAGAATCCCTACTCAGGACCCATTATGACCCAAACCCAATTTGACCACCCAACACAACCCTTGGTTGACCGGATTGTCTCCCTTGCTAAATGGCACTCCAAAAAAGAAATTAATAAAGTGTAAGACAAATGTCTTCCTCACCCATTGGAACCGTGTTTTACAAATTGTTTACAAATACATTATGTTTAGCTCAGGCCACAACACCTTGTACTTGAGATTCTGATTCACTAAAAGCATCATCATCTCAATCATACGAGAAAAGCATAGTGGAGGCCAACAATTATGGTGCACATACCTCAATCGTATTTCTTCAAATCCCAATGTTCTAGGCCCTATACCAAATTCATAAGCTTTCAAAATGCATTCCAAAGCATTTTAAAAAATGAGGCAGGCCTCCACTTGAAGATATTCATCCAATTTACAAGAACAGAGAACATTCATCACTAAGCGGAAATGAGAAACCTGTCAACATGTATTTTTCACGAAGGAGAAATTATAAAATTACAATGAAAGAGAAAACTACAAAAGAGTGGGTTTTACACTTTTACTTACTAATGTAAAGTAAAGATGGGTCCCAATATGTCTCTCGGATGTCTACACATTGGCATATTGAAAGCTGGATGTCTTCAGTTCTTCACATTGGCTTATCAAAAGCTTAAAAACTAGTAAATCATGAAGTACTTCCTTTTGCTTTTGGATCCTAAAGAGATTTTATCTTCTTATCGTATTCATCCTGATCCAGTGACATATCACATGTGCAAGTATGGGCTTTCACGTTCTTATAGGATGTTGTCTTTCTCCATAATAAACAAATACAGCAGGCAATAACTATTAGCATTAGTTTGAACATTTTTCCTATTTAATTTAGCCTAAAACTTTACCTTTAGCTATAGAGCCGTATCACCACTGTCCAACAAAAATGCAATTGTTAATTATAAAACAAAAAAGAAAAAATTTAAAAAATAGAAAATAAAAATAACTTCTCACATGACATATAAAGAAAACCAAGGATATTTGTACCTTCAGTTAGTTGCTAATAATCACGAAACAAAAAGAAAAACCCACAAGAATAAAACTTTTGGGGTTTAGTCAAAACTCAAAACCTCTTTTAATCAGCAAGATAATTGAAAAATGCTAACATTTAAAATATGAATACCATCGTACGCAAGTGCTGTTGGCTGTCTTTCTATCTTAAGATACAAGCAAGGGCCCAGAAGAAGAGGATTAAAAAAAAAGAAGAAAACGCTTTAGGTTTACTTTAACTCTTGTAGCCTCAAATAGCATGATATTTCCACAAACACAATAGACCAGTTGCAGGATGCAAGCAAAAGCAGCTGGCCAAGTCATTTCACCAATTTTTAAAACAGCTTGTAAAATAAAGTACATAAACGTCATACCTGAGATTATGATTCGTTAAAGCATCATCAACCCAACCATTTCAGAAAAGCATAGCTTATGCCACAAAACTTAACCAAACAGGCTCAATTATGCCAACATCACACATTTCAACCAAGGCCTCCATATACACATTCCATCTCATACCTTAACCTAATTTCTGAAAAGTTACCTTCACAACTCAATACTCTACAAAAATCAATAGCCACAGTGGGACCCACCTGCACCTGTTTTAACATCATCATCCTCTTGGGTCCTTTAGATTTTCTCAAATTGTGAATGGGGTTGGCATTAAGAGAATGGCACCGGTTTAACAAAGAGTATTCGTCTTTAAACAATACCCCCTACATGTTGTCTGGAAAAAACAAGAATGGAAATGTTCATAAAGCAAACAAGCAATACACCTTTAGGTCAAACTTAAATTTGTCTATATAAAATCAAGTATACTTGTCACTCCTGGGTATGTTGTCAAAGGCAAAAGGTGCACACCAGCCACAGCGGTCTCGCCCGCTGCCTAAACGCAAAGCACCTAAAATGCGACAGCCTAAGAAAAAAGAAGTGCACATTACCTTAACAAGTCATTTTCTGAGAGAAAATAAGGAGCAGAAAGTGTTCAACAACAATGATCTTTGTAATAATACTCAATGGTCACAGAACCATATTCAATCACAGAAAGAGTCACATAACCAGAAACAGTCTAAGAACCAGAAACATTCTAAGAACCAAAAACAATCGAAGAACCAGAAACAATTAAAGCAGCATTCACATTCACATAACCAAATATCGTGTTAGAGCATAATAAATAGAAGCATATATTTGGATTTAGCAGAAAGAGTTAAAAAAAAGAACTAGAAACAATCACAGAATCAGAAACATTCATAGAAACAGTCAACTAACCAGAAACAAAGCCTGGGAAAATGGGAGAATCGGGTCAGGTAACGGGTTAGGATCAAGATGGGTGTGAGTTAGGATGAGTATAAATAAATTAAGTTTGGGACTAAATGTATACATAGAAATTATCAAATGTTATCAAGTCATTCATTCTAGCATACTATAGCAGAAAATTATCAAATGTATACAAAGAAATGAAATAAGAGCTATAAATTGTGTTTTATATCTGGTGTCAGGTGACATGCGGATTTTTACTTTGCAACTTTATTTGACAATGTTGATAGCATGAGATGACAGGTCGGATGCATTGAGAAGGAAAAATCAGAATACAAGTAACCTTAGCTTCTTCTATTTCAGAATGAATCCTGTAAGTTCCCTATCATCGATGAGTCCTTGCAGACAAGTGAATCTTCAAAAAGGATTTGTTCTTTTCAGACAGCCTAAAGTAATACTGATTCATCAAATGATACAGGCTAAGTATGTAACTCAGAGTTTGACATGGGTATACAACCTACATCAAAGCTGCAAGTCTTAAGGTCATGTCGGTGGAGGCGAAGCAGTCCAACATCTTCACCTGAAATAATTGTATATTAATTAACATGTTTCTTGTATGCCTAATAATAATGCAAGTTAATAAATACCTGCCTTACCTAAATACATACTAAACTACTAATTATGATATTATTTGAATCACTTGAGCAAAAAGGGCTGAATGTCAGAAGTAGAAAACTAGAGTTTGTCAGTCCTAATTTATATGTAGCACTTCTTACTTCGCTCGTGTTAGTTTACTTGAACTCCTTTTTGTGACGATTCACTTCAACACAAACCCAGTTTGACTTGTCACCCAACTCAACTCTTGGTTAAAGATTGTTTCCCTTACTAAATAACATTCCCAAAAAGAAATTACTAAAGTGCAAGACAAATGTTTTTCTCACCCAATGGAACCGTATTTTACAAATTACAATTAGTAAAGCATTTAGCTCAAGACCCAACACCTTGTACTTGAGATTCTGATTCACTAATGTCAATCATATGAGAAAAGCATAGTTGAGGCAACAATTATACATACGTCAATCATATTTCTTCAAATCTCAATTGCAGAAAATATCAAATTCAATAAAAAAATTTGTAGCATAAGTAATATAATTTTTTGAACAGGCGTAAGTAATATTTAATAGCAAAGATAAATGGCTTGCGCACCCATTTGTATCATATTTCACATATCATTTACCAAGTAACTCATGAGGCTCAGTTTTATGTTTATCCATAGCCCCAGCACCTTTTTAACCTGATACAAAATAAAAGTACATTGGTTAGACAACAAGAGCATAAAATCACTGGAAACGAAAGCAAAAGCTGTCCATAATAAAGCTTTTGAGATTTAGTCAGAAGTTAAAACCTGTTTTGGGGTTTAATCAGCAAGAAATTTGACCAGTGCCAACATTTGAACTATTATTATCATCGTATGTGAGTGCAATTGGCTTTCTTTTAATCAGATTAACAATACTGAGAGCAGACGACATTTGCAAAATAATAACATTATATGACATTTTTAGAACATCATATAACACATGCCTCATACAGAAAAAAAAAAAAAAATAGAGGACAGTACAGAACTACTAGCTTTTCTTTCTATATGTGGTGTCCTCAATGATCAATCTAGTAGTTTCCACACAATATCAGAACATGGAAGAACAATCAATCAATTATTAGAATTAGTTAATTTTGATTCAATCTTGTAAAAATCATCAAAAGACCTTCAATTCCAAGAAATCTTAAACACTTCGTATTGACTTTCTTCTTTAACAAATAATGGATTGCTAATTACCTGCTGATTACCTCCTTTCTAGGTCGATTAACAGATTTTAATCAGAACTTCATTGTATTCTTTTATTTCAAACCCAAAACCTTCTGACTTGTGATAAAAACTCTTCTAAATCATCTGTTCATGACCTAAATCACAAAAACTTTTATCATATTAAATTATTATAATCACAAAAACATTTATCAAACAATTTGTGTGAGAGCAGGAAAAAAAAATTACGATTTGGGAAAAAGAAAAACTCTAATGTCTAGCTGAAAATGAATGAACTCCACGGTGATAAATTTGGACCATGGCTAACAGCCATCTCAAGAAGAAAACTTTTTGGGTCTTCTGTATATACCTGTTCATAAAATAAGAAAACTTAATAAACAATGGCATAGCTAAAATTCAATAAAAAATAAAATTGTCACAGATAGATATGTAACTCAAAATTTGACACGTACACTGCCCATGTTGCAACTGTAAGCCTCAAGGTCATCTTGGAGGAGGCGAAGCAGTCCAGTACCTTCACCTGAAATAATTGTATATTAATTAACATGTTTCTTGTATACCTAATAATGACGTAAATGCATGTGGAACAAGATCAAAGTATTACATAATCATTTTAGATCCTAAAGGGATTTTATCTTCTTGTCATCATATTCATGGGCGAATCTTTTTTTTTTCGTCAGTAGCATAAATTTTCAAGCCAGAAGTTATTTTTAGTTAAAAATGCGGGTTTCGCCCATCCTCGTTTCAAAATTTTAACATGTATTTAGGGTCGCAAAAATTTTCGCCTCCCCCTCCATGACAGTGAAGCTCTGCCCGCCACTGATCATATTCATCCTGATCCAGTGTCATATCACATGTGCAAGTATGGTCTTTCAAATTCTTGTAGGATGTTGTCTTTCACCATAAAAAACAAATACAGCAGGCAATACCTATTAGCATTAGTCTATTTAACTTAGCCTAAAACTTTACCTTTAGCTATAGAGCCGTATCACCACTGTCCAACAAAAATGCAATTGTAAATTATATAACAAAAAAGAAAAAAGTTCAAAAATAGAAAATAAAAAAAAAACAAGGATATTTGTACCTTACCGAAGTTTTATATCAGTCACACAGAGTAGCTAACCGAAGTGTCCAAATAAGCAATGGTCCCACTGCTATGACGTATTAACAAAGCAGAGCAGTCTCGTTGACTTTGCATGCCAATTTGGTGGAATTTCTGCTGAAAATTGGAAAGTTTCAAGAAACAACCAATTAACATGTTTGTCAACTCACAAAGCAACACTGACATTTGCATTTGATTTTGATAAAATTATAGTAATTTCCAATCCACCCGTCTTCTGAAAATTCCTCCCGTCCCCATAATAGATTAATTATTCAAAGAATTATTAATGTGACGATATAGTTCTAATTACGATTTCGTTCAGAAAACGTCGCATATAAGATGATGTCCGATCTCCAACACTTTTAAATAATCCAGTCCCTGTTTATTAGAAAAAATCATATCCGAATCTCATTATATTTTAATAAACCAAACAAAAGAAACTAGTCACGATAAACACATACCACGATACACTTGAGTATTTGCCCCATCTCGGACATGAAACAACCTGATTAACGCTACCGTTGCCGGAAGAAAACAAGCAGATTTAAAATCACGAGTATCGGTGTGTATGATATACACTTACCTGAAGACGGTTGCGTGTTTGTAAAAAACCTAATTTCACCGTCAGCCGGAAGACACTTAGTTTTAAAATCTCATCCATCATAACGCTTGCGTATTTGCCCCCATCGAACCTAGAAAACCTAATTAACGCCGGAAGAAAACAAAAGTTTACAATAGCATTCATTTGTGTGGAAGAAATGCATTTACCTGAAGATGATTGCTTATGTGTTTGAGAAGACCTAATTTCACCGTAAAGGCGATCACTTAGAGTTGGATGTGAAGGTGTCGCCCACACCATTATTCCCCACCGTCTCTCTGTATCTGCATGTTCGTGTTTGCAGAACTGATACGTCATACGAGTATATGTGTGTGTACATATACAGACGATCTCGGCCAAAAGAAAATCGGATTTTCATGATTATTGCGCCAACGGAAACACGCGGAAGAAGAAGAAGAAGCGTCTTTTATTTTATTTTATTTTCTGATTTTATTTCATTTGTTTTGTTTTTCATGATTATAAATTATTAGGCTAACGGAAACACGCGGAAGAAGAAGCGTTTTTGTTTTATTTGATTGATTTTGTTTTATCCTGATTCTAATAAATAAAAATAAGATTTACTAAATCTTCCACGATGTAAACAAAATTGTTTGATGCAACTTGCATATCTTTTTTGAAAAGCATGTACTAATTGTTTAATTAAATATTTTGGAACTTATCTCTTGTTAATTTTATTGTTAAATAAAATTTTACTTGTTAAACTAATTTTACCTAGATTGTATTTCGAATCAATTTTTTTATACTTGTTAAGTTTTTATTCTTCATTTGTAATGCATTAGTACAAACACAATTTTTTATTCATTAAAGTCTATTCGCATTATAATTTGAAAATTTTATAAACAATAATTGTAACACAACTTTTGTACTATTTATTTGCATGTATTTGTTTAACTGACGAAAGCTTGAGTTAAAGTATAGGTCGTTATGGCTTTAATTATAACACAATATGTTAGGATCATGTGTGTTACACGGTTTATATAAAAAATAAAATAAATAGTTCATTCATGAAAATTTAAACAATATACGATGATTTCCTAATATTAATTATTATTAAAATTTTGTAAAACTTAATACTTTAATTGATATAATAATTATATTATTTCTTTAAAGTCTAATTTTTTTCAAAGTTTGTTTCTTTAAACATTTCATTTAAAAAAATTAAAAATTTATATTTTATAATAATTTTTTTAAAAGTATGTTTTTTAATAGTAATATACCTTTGATGTATTAAAAAATATTTTTTAATATAAAAATGTATACAAGAATATAACTAACATGAAATATATGTCCCAATGAACAGTTATTTAATATAATAGATAGACGTGTCATTGTGTCCCAATAAACATTTATTTAAAGTTTCATTTATCTATCTCAATCAGTCTTGCAAGCTTAAATTAGTCAATTAGTTATTTATTTATATCATCTAAAACCGCATTTATATAATGATTATTATATGTATGTGTATATCATTATGATAAAACAACAAAATAAAAATATATTTAATTATTTATAAATAGCATTTTTAATATATTACAAAATATAATAAGATGAATTCAAAGTTTAAAAAAATGACTAACAAGTTTAACTTGAGCCTGCATTGGAATTTAAGGGATGATGAAGCTCAAGTCTCTTCTCCATGTTTCCATAACTTTATAAATGGATACCTAACTCTAAACCTATCTCACATGCCATGCCAACAAGTCGTCGTTCAATCTCATTGAGCCTTCCAAAATATTCGTAAAATCACTATTATAAATAAAAACAACAGCGTTTGTGATCTGATTACTATAAGAAACTTGACGAGACGAGCCTCTGGTCTACCATCGTATCAAGTTCACTTGAGGTAAGTCGTCAAACCTGGTTATGCTCCACCTCTTTTAAACCAACTCCATAAAATAAATTTGTTAATTAGACCAATGGTAAATAAATTAATATAGCATGTCATTGTTATTTGTTTTTCCTTGTTTTGTCTATGATTTTATTTCTTTATAATTGTGGCCGGGAGATCATGACACCAAGTCAACTACAAGTGTTTGTACTACAAGCATTTGTTGTGGCGTTCAATGGCGTGGCATTGTTCATGAAGTTGTGATCCCTTCACAACCTCTTCGCTTTGTTATTTTATTATATGTTTATGGGAGAGCAGTTGGATTGTTTGGGAGGCATATGGATGCATATTAGAACCTTATTTGTATTATAATAATTTGTGATCAAGTTGTGTAGTGATATTAATCACAACTTGATATGAGATATAAAAACATGATACGTTTTCCACTTTAAGTGTGCATTTTAGATATATTTGATTAGTACACTGCTCGGTGTTAAACAACTTAATCCTTCTGTTGTTTCAACACTATGTAATTGTTTATACCGATGTGAAGGTACTATTCCACATAAAATTTTGGTTACAAACCTTGATATGTTTTGCGACTTACTTCCATGTGATCTCGCTATTATATTTATGTATGGTAATCTGCATAAACTCACTAGACCTATAGCTCTACCGTTTTTGTTGTTTTTTTTGACACGTAAGGGGTGTGTGATAAAGTTGAGGTGTCCAATTTTTGAATTATATTAGAAAAACTCAAAATTTGATTCGAATTTTAAATATATATATATATATACTAGTTTAAATCACGTGTGCTACACGGGTTGAAAAATTGAAATGGTATGTACTTTAAAAAAAACTTGTTTTGAAAAATTTGCTTTTATAAAAACTTATTTTTACAAAACTTTCATTTTTCCTAAAACTGAAAATTTAAAATAATTATTTTTTAAAAACAAATATTTTTTAGAAAAAATTTCATATTTTGTAAACATTTTTAAGTGTGTTTTTTAATATGTAAAAGGTATATTATATTATTAGTCATTGGATTTATTATCCACAAAGTATCTTTATGTTGCTCTTGACTTTCCTGCTTAACTCTTCAATTATGACTTTTAGCCATATAGCTAACAAAATAGGCATTTGACTCGAGCTTTAGAATTAGGATTTCATATAGGTAAAGCATCAGCACAAGCAAGTTAAACATGTCAAGATTGAATTTTCATTGAATAAATGAGCCATGGTGGAAAAAAAGAGCATACAGAAAAAACTACTCTGTACAAGTGTTGATTAAAAATTTTTTTCACTGTATAGTTTTTAATTTACTTTTCTATGAGTTTTAAAATTGTACAAAAATGTTGTTGATGTTTTTTTAAGTTTAAAAAAAAAACTATGTTTGTTTTGATGTACATAAAGTTGATCTTCACGTGAAAAACATTTTTGAGTGGCTTTTTATGAGAAAAAAATAGAAGGTATGTAATTTTTTATAGATTTTTTTAATAGCGAAAGTCCAGACACCAGAGATCGCTCTTACCTCCGAATAACAGATCGTGGTGACCTGACCCACCTGCTTAGAAGCAATATGCAACTAGAAAAAACTTGGCTCAACCCAAAAAAAAATTTGCTTTAGGCGAGATTAGACATCCTTAGGTGTCAAATTAACTCATTATTTCAATAATTTTGACCAATTACTTAGGTGTACTTTGAACTTGTTGGACATTCATTTGAAGATATCAAT
This sequence comes from Mikania micrantha, assembly GCA_009363875.1. NCBI lineage: Eukaryota > Viridiplantae > Streptophyta > Magnoliopsida > Asterales > Asteraceae > Mikania > Mikania micrantha. Next base: position 26,475 of record SZYD01000987.1, on the reverse strand, counting down.
TGATATTCACCACACACATTAAGGTGGGTCTTCATAGCCCGTCTTTTATTTGTTTTGAACTTTTGGGGTGAAACATGTTATGTTGAACTCAACTTATCTTTAAACCATGTGAACTTAGCTTAAATGGCCTTAGTTGTTTGAACTTATCTTTTGAACTTAACTATCAAACATTGCATTGATCACAACTTATCTATTGGTAGCAATAATGGATCAATTGGATTGACCACCCACCCAGGATGGGTTTTCTATGTGGGGAAAAACTCGCGGTGATTGTTCCCTATTGGTCAAACTTAACTATCTGATTTAGTGCTTGTTATTCTTACAATCTTTGTGCATTTAGCTTGGTTATCACATGTGTTTGCTTATCTATTACTAGACTATTTTGTTATATAATCAAACCTATGAAACTCACCAATTATTCGTAGTTGACACTTGATTTTAAATATGTTTCAGGTAAGGATGTCAATTTATTGAGCTTGGATTTGAGTTATTTATGTTTAATGTTTAGAATTCAATGGATGTAATAGTTAGGGTTTAAATTTTAAATAATGTATTGAATGATGGAATTTAATGATGAATTGAATGATATGTTTGAATTATTTACAACTATATACTCTGTGCTATGAACAATCTACACTTCGTGCCGCCCCGATGTTTCAGCCATCGGTCGGGGTGTTACACCTTTCATCATTTTTGTCCAAAAGTGAGATTGTAGTTTTTTTTATAACCTATATGTACAATGATATTAAATCTTTAAAAAAATTCTTAGGATAAATTTTTGGGTGTCATGAAATAAAAATAAATATATGTTAAAAAGTATGTGTTTGTAATAAAATATTTTATTTAAAATATTTTTATTATTGTTTTGCAACATATATTTTTTTATTTAAAAGAGAATATGAAGCACATAATACCTTGGAATTAACTGTATCTTAAAATGTAAAATTAGTATATCAAATATTCAAGTTATTTTAGTTTAACATAAAAATATGAACTATTAGTTATATTATTTTTAATTATAGTGTGCCATGTGTCAATAATAATTTCAAATTAAATGTGAGATTGACATGTGGCAACAATTTAGGAAGAGATGTTGTGGTGTTAACACATAAGCAAATTTATTTTCTTTTACTAGATTATTACCCTGTGTATTACACGGATTAAATATAAAACATTAAATAATTAGTAATAAAAATTTAAGAAAATAAACAATTTGTTGTAAATTAAGTAGATTACATATTAATGAGTATTTTAAGTAATAAAATAATAATTAAAATTTTTAATAACAAAAGAAATAATACATGACCTACTTGTTTTGAAAGAATACAAATTCTCGAACTAATTGTTACAAATCAAGAAAATAATGTATAATTTATATAATTGTTAAACTTAAATAACTTAATTTGATAATATCATTTAACATAAATAACTAAAGTTTAATTTTTCCTATCATTTTATAACTTTTGGTTGAACATAATTATTTTAAGCAATTTGTATTAAGAAACATTATTTGTTTATAAAAATACAAGTATTTGAAAACGATGATTTATAGGGTATTTTATTTAGTTTTTCAAAAAACATTTTTATTAAACTTTTATTTTCTAAAAATACTGACTTTTCTAACTTTTAAAAAAATTGATTTTTAGAAAGTTTCATATTTTATAAAAAAAAAATTTGAAGTGTGCATTTAAATAAAAATATTTGATTTTAATTTATCAAAATTATTTTCTTGCATTTAAAAAGACAAATAATATTATTACTCATTAATATTATAAGTATTTAATATGAGAGCATCTCCAATAACAAATTCTTGGAGATTTTTGAATCTCACGTGACAGTTCATGAGACCAAACATTATTGGAGAGCAACATTTATAAAATATGCATTCATAACCAATAATGCATTCTTGGCTGATAAAAGCAATTAAATGTGGGTCATCTAAGTGTGCCAGTTGGCAAGTTGGTGTGAATGTATAATGCTATTCCAGAAGAAAATATGCTGTTAAAAAAGAATATTTATAAAATGTAATAAAAAACATGTTATATATATATATATAGTTTTAATTAATTTTATTTTTAATTCAAATTTTATAATTTCAGATTTCCACCATATTTTCAAAATTTAAAATTTTTAAATCCCTCTTAAAAATTTTTCAACCCTTCTATATATACAACCACATATCTTTCATCTCTCATAACATCTTTTATTTCTATTATACTTTTTACACAAAAAATGAGTTCATGTGGTAATGGGAGTCCCCCAATTTCACCTCCTGGTTCTCCATTTATAGATTTTCTCGATATGGCATTAAAAGAATTGATGGATGATGATGTCGACAAAGCATATATAGAAGTGATGGAGGCTCATGCTGCTGAAAGTTCTCGAAGCACAACGAGAAAACGTAGAATATAGAAAGGCATCGTGAAGATGGGGATAAGCATCTTTGAAACGACTACTTTTCTGGATCGGTGTATCCTAAAAGTTATTTTAGACGACGTTTTCGAATGAGTAAACAACTTTTCAATCAAATTGTTGAAGGTGTGTCCAATCATTCTCCCTATTTTCAACAAAGGTACGACTGCGCAGGCAGAAAAGGTCTTTCTCCTATACAGAAATACACTGCTGCCATACGTCAGCTGGCAAATGGCACTTCAGCTGACCTATGTGATGAATATGCACGGATTGGTGAAACTACTGCTGCTGAATGTCTTCAAAATTTTTGTAGATGTGTAGTTGAAGTTTTCTCAGAAGAGTATCTGTCACACCCCGAGCCGGCGGGACGGATCGTGTTCCCCACCGGGCGGAAGGTTCCTGGGGCGCGATATCGTGAGTGATAATCGTGTTGATCAGATTGTTTACATAGCATCAATGTTATGAATATCTAAAGCACAAGTAGCATTTAAATTAGGATTACAAAGTTAAATTACAATATCTATGTTTGATAATTTAACTAAGTAAACCCAACAAAAGAATCAAATGTTTCTATCTTGTGTCTGTACAAGATATCAAAAGGGATTCGTATCGACTACAAAAGATGTGCTTTCAAAAGTCTGCTAGGTCCTCTAGTTGGGCTGACTAGCATGCAATTCTGAAGCCTTAGTCTATTCCTGTACGTCACCTGAGAAAGCATGTAAGGAAAACAAGTCAACACAATGGTTGGTGAGTTCATATAGTTTATAAGTTTAAAATAGCTTTTGCAAACCTTTCCAGTAAAACCTTAACCTCAATAACATCACCTGTATCATGTAACTCGATATGCTTATATATAGGGCATACCCCTAAGTCGAGCCTACGACCCGCCCAGACGCCGTCCCACCACATACTAAGCCACATAGGACATTGGTGTTAATGATAATTAAGCATTTTACCTACCATCCAATCTCTTTTCCCCATTATCGTTTAAGCATTTTGTATGTAAGTTTACCCATATCATTCGTGATTTTAGCTTGTGAGTCACCAGAATAGACAACTGAATGCCCAAAGGAATCCAGTATCAATTTATACCAGCACTAGGTGTCATTAGCAACTTAGGGGGAGATAGAGGATTCCCATGATGACACAAAGTCAACTAAGGATCACCAATATCGTCCTAGTTACTGATCACCTGAGTAAGTAGTTGTGGAAAACACTGCATGGCAAGCACTGAGAGGCCATCAGTCAGTTTCCTCGTATCAGACCATGAAGGACACCCTATGGCAAGCACTGAGAGACCATAGTAGGTGCCTTCTAGTCCCGACTGTGAAGAACACATGAAGGCAAGCACTGAGAGACCAACTATTGTTCTTCAAGTCTCGACTAGGAAGAACACATGAAGGCAAGCACTGAGAGACCAACTATTGTTCTTCCATAGCCAATAGTTTTAGCATACAAGTTTATAGCATTCAAATAGTTCAGCATTTACGTAACTTGTGCACAAGCACTAGCTTCACAACCGGTAAGGCAAGCACTGAGAGGCCAGACCGTTGTTTTAGCATGGCAATCATATAGCATTCAAGAGTTCATAGTATCCATAGCTTCAAGTATTCAGTATGTATGTGTGTATGTATGTATTTAGCATTCTCATAGCATCATAGCATCATTAGCATTTAGCATCAATCCTTAGCATTTCCCGTAGTTTTAGCTTATAGCATTAGTGTACAGCATTATCATAAGCATTAAACCCTTAACCGTGGTATTAGCGTTTAGCATCTTTATTAGTATTTAGGGTTCGTCGTAACCCTACCTCGTAGCATTAGCATATAGTATTATCATTAGCATCTCGCATCAATGTTTACCAACTTATATTAGCATTAGTATTAGCATGTAAGTTAGCACTTAGCATTAGCATTCAAAATAGCATCTTCAGATAGTAAATACCCTTAGCACTTGGTATCAACACATAGCTTTAGTTTAGCAAATCAACTTATGCCTTTAGCACTTGGCATAATCATGTAGCATTAGTTTGTAGCATAAGCCCATAGCATTAGTTTGTAGCATAAACCCATAGCATTGGCAATTAGCATTAATAGTTTGAATAAGTATAAAAGCATATTTGCAACAGTTAAACATTTGTTTAAAAGGTTTAACATGCTTCTCAGTCCCGAAGTAAAACTCAAAATAGTTTGAAAATGGACGATGAACTCACCTTGTAGTTGTTGTAGTTGACTTATCCTAGAACAAGAATGCACGCGCGCTCTTTGTTGTAATTCGTTGTTGTATTCACGATCCTATATTGATTTCACATTGTTTGCAACTTGTAAGTATAAGTTGTAGAGATTCGTGTGTGTGTACGTGTTAGCCATAAAATTTGGCTAACACTCGTAAGTTTCGGTCGTAATTCGGCCCTTGGTTGATTGTCCTAGATTTTACTAACACTTAACTTCTTTAAGTTAAGCTTAGTATGTGATGTTTTGAGTTTATGTTCCAATTGTCTTAGACCATTCTTGAAATTTCAACACCTTTACATGATATGCTAGTTAGTTGCATTACATGAATCCTTGTACTTAGTGTTTTAAGCTTTGTGAATGCATTAATCCAAAATTTTACCACCTTTGTAGTATTCTATTACTAACCCATGCATATTATAAGAACATCCAATTGTTTCAACCTATTAATTTGTATTTTCATCATATAGACCGCATGAGTTATGTAGACCAAAAGAGGGTCATGGGCCGAATCATATGCAAGTGGGCCAAACTACGAGGCCGAGAGGGTTTCATGGTTTAAACCACGATGGGCCAAAAGGGTTTGCTGGGCCAACTGTTGGGCCGAAGCAATGAGATGGACCAAATGATTAGTCTGGCCCAATTAAGGAGAGAATCGTAGCTATCATATGGGCCAATTCATCATATTGGGCCGAACCATCGAATTTGCCGAATGTTTTGTGGGCTGAATATGTATGCATGGGCCGGCTGATGTTATCCAGATCGTGTATCTAAGGCCCACGAATGAGGTGATTGGACCAAGTGGTAGGTGGTTTGTCTACGGTGGCCCGCCGAAGGGAGCAAGCCTAGACCGAATGAGTGCTGGAGGTCGAATGTCTAGAGGCGACTGACTCATGCCGAATGAGGTCCGAAGGAGTTGTCCTGGGGCGAATGGATTACTGGCCGAATAAGCAAAGAGCGATTGAAGGTGCTTGTCGAATGAGAGGGGTCGAATGACCTGTTGTTGGCCGAGTGAGTTATCACCGAATGGCACCTGGTGTCCGGCGAAAGAGCTGCTAATCGGCCGGCCGAATGGGTGGCAAAAGGTGGCCATTCGACCCTTGGCCAAGGCCATTCGACGACCTGGAAAATCCTCATTCGGCTGCAGCAGGAGCCGGCTAGTATGTCCCCAAGGCAAGACTCACATGTGGTTTTCAAAAAGGGTGTAGGTTGGAACTAGCTCCAATGGTCATAGGGTTCGAGTATGGGGCGTTTGGCCGGTTTAGGTTAGTGGCATGACACAGGGTCCGAAAACCCTAATTTTTGGAGTGTTCACAGCCTCCTACTTCGAGTTCTAGTGAGTTTTACCTTAGATCGGTTGTACTTTTGTGTAGATAACATTTGTGGCTTCGATTTGGTCCAAAGATGGAAGGATTTGGTGGAGAAATGACCAAGATATGAAGGTTTGAAGCTTCAAAAATGGTGGTGGGGGCTTGAAACCGGGATTAGGGTTGGGTGTGAGGAAGAAGAAGTGAGAAATGAACAAAAAGGAGCTCATTCAAGGTATTTATACCTCGAGTGAGTTCGGGTTCGTTTTTGTTGCTCGGTTCGCGTTTTCGTTGCGTTTCCGGAACGTAACGCGTGTTTTACGCTTTTCAAATAAATTGGTTTCTTTATTTAATTTTGATGAGTTTCAAAATTGTAAAATGTTAAATATTTTATTTTATTAATTTAAATTCGTTCGAGTCATTTTTCGTTTTCGTCTTAGTTTCGTCAGATCGCGTCGCCATCGCGCGTATTCGTTCGAATCGTCATTCGAACGAACACGGCGATGGTTTGGCTTTCTGATTCTTGTTTTCTACTGTTAAGTCATTATCTCATAACGTTAAACTATCAGAATCATTCGTACAGATCGTCACCTATACGAATAACTCGTCTGTTTAGCTTTCTGTGACAACAACCGTTATGTGTTTGTTTTGTTTAACCTCGCATATGTTTATGCACTATAGCATCAAATCAGGTACCTATGTTTCAACACTATGATGTCCGACATGCTTCCAACTGTTAAACTGTTAAGTTTAATCAGGTTACAGAAACAATAGCATAATAGTTTAATATCGAGCATCATGATATTAGTAGCTTAACAATAGTTTACGTAGTTTGTACCTGAGTTACTGTGCGTTTACTGTTCAGCTCCCTGTTACGGCGACGTTTCCGGCACAGATGTTACAGTATCTAAGACGACCAACTGCTTCCAACATACAACATTTAATGGAAGCACGCTCATCCAAGCATGGCTTTCCCGGAATGTTAGTTGAAGTTTTCTCAGAAGAGTAGTTGAAGTTTTCTCAGAAGAGTTTTTAAGAGCCAGAGTTTAAGTGGCAAAAGATCTGCTGATAATATTTCATCTGATGCTAACAACTACTTTGACCTTAATGATGATAATGACGTGATGATTGAGGATTATGGGAATAAAGTTGAAGAACTTCCACGTCCAATAGGCTCAAAGAAGGCTAAAGAAATGGCCAAAGCTAAGGCTAAAGGTAAGGCAAAAGCTGACTCATCACAAATAAATGAAGTTATTGGCGCTTTCAAAACATAACAGAAATGAAAGAATCCACCTTTGTTAATATTGAAACCAAAATGCGTGAATATGTTGACATTAAGCGGAAAGATGTTCAAGCCCGTGAACAAGAGATTGCACTGCGTGAGCAAGAGATTGCACTACGTGAGCAAGAAATGCTTTTTAAGGATACAACCTACATGAATCACGAGTAACTTGCATTTCACAAAAAGATATGTGACAAAGTTCGGGCAAAGTATGATATTTAAGTATTTTAAATGTTGTAATGTTAAGTTATGTAAGATTTAGCTATTGCTGTTTTTAATTTGGTAACGTTTAGTTATTGTAATTTTTAATTTATTTAATATTTGATTTAGTCGTTTCAATATTTGAAATTTCTCTCAAACAACAAAGTACACAAAATTTTTTTTCTAGATGAAAAAATATATTTTAAATTTTCCCTCAAACCATTTTTTTTTACTTATAAAATTTTTTGCGCAAAAATTTTGTTAAAACTATATAAGTATTCTTTATATAGTTTATAAATATAAAAATAATGGTAATTAAAATAAATGAAAAAGTTGTGATTATGTGACAATGTTTTTAGGTTTTTTGGGTTTCTTTATTGGAAAGATTTTTGAAGAATTTAAAGAACGGGTGTTTTTGTGACGTGACAGCTGATAAGGCATGTTTTTATATGTTTTTGATGTTTATTATTGGTGATGCTCTGAGAGAATGTATTTAATTAATAATTAAGATAAGAATTAAATAAAATTATAGAAAAATGACAAGTGGCAAGAAAACATGAGAATATGACATGTGGTAAAACTTATTTTTGTTTATTAGAATATAAATATTATAAAGTATAGATATAGGTATAGATTTGTAATGCAAGCCAGGGAGTACAAAGACAATTTTTTATTCCTTAAAATTGATTCACGGTATAATTTGAAAAAAAATATAAAAAACAATTGTAATACAACTTTTGTATCCACTATGCATTTGTTTAATTTACTAACGATTGGATTCCAGTCTAGGTCGTTCTAGATTTAATTATATGGCCTCAAGTCAGAGTTTGATTTATTTAGCTTGATCAGTATTGCCAGCTTAAATTAGTCAATTAGTTATTTATTTATATTATCAAAAACAACATTTATATAATGATTATTACGTGTGTGTATCGTTACGATAAAATAACAAAATAAAATATATATTATTGTTATTTATAAATAGTATTATTAATATATATAATTAACAATATATTATAAAAGATCTAAATTCAAAGTTTAAAAAAATGACCAACAAGTTTAGCTCGAACTTATATTGGAATTTCAGGGATGATGGAGCTCAAGTCACATCTTCATGTTTCCACGACTTTATAAAAGGATATCTAACTCTAAGCATATCTCACATATCGTGTCAACAAGTCCTCGTTCAATCTCATCGAGCCTTCCAAAATTGTCGTAAAATCACTATTGTAAAGAAAACGCTTGCGGTTATGATCTGATTGCTGTAAGGAACTTGGCGAGATGAGCCTCTGGTCTAGCATCGCATTGAGTTCACTTGAGGTAAGTCGTCAAACTTGGTTATGCTCCACCTTGTTTAAACCCTTGTTATGTTTCACTATGTTTTAACAAATGCAGTTTTGTTTTCTTTTCGTTTTCAAAATTTTTGAACCAACTCCATAAAATATATTTGTTATAGTTAGACCTATGGCCAATAAATTGATAAAGCAAGTGATGTTGTTTGCTTTTCCTTGTTTTGTCTATGATTTAGTTTCTTTATAATTATAGACACGAGATCATGATACAAAGTCAACTACATATGTTTGTACTACAAGCATTTGTTGAGGCTTTCGATGGCATGACATTGTTCATGAATCATCTAGTTGTAGTTAGTGGTGTACAAACCGGTTCGGGTTCAAATGGAGACAATAAAACCGGTTTGGCCTTAAACCATACCGGTTTAGAAACCGGTTTCAAGGTTGTATTGTTCGAACCTATTGGAACCGATTCGGTTCGGGTTAAAACCGGTTTGGAACAAAAAGATTTATATTTTAATTTTAGTTGTTGACCACACTAGTATTGTTCGCGTCGTTATCAAATGAGATTGAAAAAATGTGTTTTTCAATTTAAAAGTTCTAATAATTTAGTCTAAAACATGAAATAAATTATTACACGTGTGCAGATAATTAAACAAGTCAAAGTCAACCGTACTTTTTATTAATTGTCAAGTATCTGCTTGTACCCAATGAGTCGTAACACAAATGTGAGAGTCAGATAAACTGTGTAGAGCCGACCAAACATCACAAGTTGAATTAACACCTGTTTCTATTTTTTAAAAATCTTAAATTAGTTCATTTTAAACAATATTTTCTTAGAGTAGCACGACTTGTATGCATATAACAAGGTTGAAGAGTTTGTTGAATAAGCCGAGTTAGACGCAGGTTGTCGAAGTGGATAAATGACAAACTTTCAAAATGCGCCATTTGGCATTTGTTCCCGAACCGGATCAACACTATACGCAAAACACATTTCCTTCATTCGTCATTGAAGTTTGACCTAGTGACGTTTGGTTTTTCAAAGCTTTACAATATTTCATCTCGATGAGGTTTTTCAAAGTGCTATTGGCATCGTGTTTAAAAAAGTACCACAAAACCTGCATCGCGCTTTGTTCGGGCCGCTCGACATAACACATAAATCAAAGTTGCACCAAATTTCTGAGTTCCTCTTCGCAGGGATAACTTGAAGAACTTGAAGGGTGGAAGAAGCACCACAACCAACCGAGGAGTTACCACTTGAAAATGATGAACGCCACCATTAGACACATTTCACCAACCGGTCCCACAGCCAACATGAGAGAGGCAAATCGTGTGACCAAGAGAAAATTAGGTGGTGCCAGGCTTTGAACCCTAGACCTCCATTATAGATTTTCAACCCCTTACCACTATGCCACCACCGTGGGGACGAGGAGTTACCACTTGATGAAGTCATTTGAGAGGAATGTTTAGAGAAGACAGAGACGGAATAGCATTTTTTTGTTTTTGCAAGTGTAAAGAGCGTTTTTGTAAGTGTAGAGAGTGTTTTTGAGTTGTGTGATTAAACAAAAACAACCAATACACAATACATATTTATACTAATTAGTGGGGGACTAAAATGCAGATAAATGGAAAAAAACGGCTAGTTTTGGGCAAAAGACGGCTATTTTTGGATCAACTCGATATTACCGCTAAAACCGTTTGGGGAATCGGTTCGGGCCGGTTCAGTTCACAACGGTCAAAACTCAAATTGGTTTAGGATCAGCCGGTTCAGTGAAAAATTCCCAGGAATTGGTTGCTTTGTAACATCAACACAACAAACACGGCAGCAGTTTCAGAGATACCAGGAAGTCTCTCCTTAAGAACTTCTGGTGGTAGTGGTAGATGATTCAAGTGAAGATAAATGTGATCCTTCATTGGTCCTACAGAAAAAAATTAAAACTAATAACATACAATTGATGCAAAATTTGATTAGTAGCACAAAGTTCTATGAGCTTCATATTGTATGGCATATACAGAAATAATTACTAACCTTTTCATAAGTCAACCACATACACCGGGTTTTATCCCTGTTGATAGACAAATGGTGCCACCTATCAGAAACTAATGAAGGCTTTTCACTATGTCAACAATAAAAAGAAAAAAGAAAAGTAAAAATAACTCTTGAAAACGATGAAGATGCGTTGGCATCATGTCTAACCCTTGTTACTATATACCAATTTATACATGGCTACATCATTTCCTATTTGCATCTGGTATTTCAAGATCTGATCTAGAAATCTTCATCTTCTTCCCTTTCGGAATTCCTGAGAGCAACTTTGTTCTCTTCTCTTACATTATAAATTTTAACTGATTCAATCACTGAGGATTCTTTTGAAATCAAAAAATTACTAACCGCAGTTTCAGTTAGTTCCACATACAAATGACATGCTTCACATATCAAGATATTAAAGTACCAATATTGAAAATAATATGTAAGGAAATAATCAGACATCTATATCTGTACCAACCAAAGAAATTAATAGTGATAAGAAATTACAAAATCATTATTCACATCTATAATGAGAAGTTAACAACAGGGTTTGCATTCAGCCCAATACGTGTGAAGATTCCAGCATAGTCATGCATATATTGCAGTTCCAACTGTCCAGAATACTAAATAACCAGACTTTTTGTATTTACCATATAGGAATTATCATATTAAAGAAACAATTTAATTTTCAATTACCTTTCCAGCCCCTTGATAAACAACTTTGAACAAAAGACCACCCTCAGCCCAGGAGCAGGTTCATCAACCATGATGGTTGTAAAGACCTACATCAATGTTGCAAACAATTTAAAGAGCTAGTTCAATGTCGCAAACAATTTATAGAGCTAGATAAATGTTGCAAACAATTTAATTTATCTTTTTCACACACCAAAATCAGTGTTGCAAAGGTAAGTGGATATAGGAAAAACATACCGCGAACGGTCCGCGCCGCCATGAACATCATTTTCTTGGTCGTCGCCAACCACATACTCACCGTCGTCAGAAGCGACAATGCCTGCAACAAATAATTCAACCCCGATTACATCACCATATTTGTACTTTCAACACACATATGTACTTTCAAACTTGAGAACGAATAATTTGTGATATAGAAGAAATATTATTTTGTTCTCTTAACGTATCTTTTTCTTAATGATGTGAAATCTGATTTTGCTAACCATTAGCTTTTCAGGTCTTCAAATTGTCAAGAAATCAGTTATTCTAAATGTTGCAATAATGTTTAAGCTAAACTTTTAGTAAAAGATAAATCGGATGAGGGTAATGTTTTAAATGGAATAGACTCAAACAATGCAAATAAAGTGGAACCAAGACCTATCAAAAAAACATGAATCATCAAAATCTTGAGAATGATAAATCACGTACAGATTTCTTTTATATGCACATATTTCTTTTATTTGGTGCTATTAGAACCCATAATATGTAGACCACTTGATTTCAACCCATAATCCAAGATATTAGCCCCAAAATATCAAGAAACACGATAAAGTACCTGAATGAGGACTTTGTATCCGTATTGTTTCATGCTTGCAGTCATGAACTCGTCTAACATATCATCATATTCCTAAATTGAACAAAAGCACCCATCTTTAGGACTTAACAACCAACTTAACCGAGTTCCCGCTAAACACCTTAGGTTACATATATAGAAACCAAAAAAGTAAAATTAAACAAAAAAACTGGCCAGAAATTAGTTAAAACCTCGTTGGTTTTTCTAACAGAACATACATAAAGAAATACATACATATAAATACATAGATACACATATACATATAGAGAAGTGAATATCATTTTCGTGTGCTTGAAGTCTATATTGAACAAATACACGCTACCAATTTTATCAAGTATTACCTTTTATCTTGCTGATGAAAACTGGGTATACCCATGCTCCATTCCATTACATTATGAATGCCACAATCAACACAAGCAACAAATTTTTTCATATGTTTAAGGAAATCTCATCTGCTTAATTTGATGCTTTCTTTACAACTTGTCCAAAAAGCTTCTTCTTCAACCTATCCATGTATCATCAATCAATCCCAAAAAACAAAAAAGATTCTAACTAACACATTTTCAATCAAGAAATATAAATAAGCATGTTTTATGATCATGATTTGCCCCAAATAAACAACTGTGAATAACTAAAAAATATAAATAACATAAGACAAAAAATCAGTTTTAATTAAAATTACCTGCCCAACAATGTAACCGTTTAGAATTATAGGGAGTCCGCAGATCATAGCTTCTGAAATGGTAACCAGGACCAACCTGTAATGAAGCAGCTTTGCATTATAAATAAGATATTTGACTTTTAAGAGTCAAACAAGTCAATTATAACTTCAATACTGGCATAAATCATCTGGTTTGTATAGGGATTGACGATTGCTTAAGTACAGTTGATGTACTTAATTGTCTCCACCCAACAAGGCTTCATACGGCAGACAGTTTCATTGAAAGCAAATAGAAGGAACCCATTTACCTTGGTAATAATACAATCAAAGGCACCCATGTATTCTTCCATCTTAGTGAAAAACCCCTTTACCTATAATGCAATCACCTGTAACCCATTTATGCAGCTACTTTTAGGCTACTAATTTTATTTTGGTAAGAAACAAAGTGCAAGTTTAAACCTATTACGCATGCTTCACCAACGATATGCTACAATGAGATATGCGAATCACAAAAACAATAAAAAAATAGAAAAACAAAATGAAACGAACAAAACACAATCAAATTCAATGTATACGAAAACCATGATCTCTTACTTGGTAATACCAAACAACTACAAGCAACAGATATGAAAACCGGTATAGGCAAGACGCTAAAAAAATAATTTAGCAGTTAGCGTCTCACCAAAATCAAGGAAAACGTTCTAATCATACGAATGATACGAATACGATCGAAACACAAACCTAATTTTGCTTTCGGCTTGTTGATTCTTCAAGAGTTTCTTCCGATGATGGTTCTCATCTTCTTGAAATCGGTGTTTGAGATAACTTTATTGTTAAAGCTGAACAAATAGAGGCACCCGAAGACCAACCATTTCTGAGGCAGATAGAGGCAAATGCAAAGAGAAGAGGTAGGAGCGGTGGAGGGTAAATTGAATAACCAGGTGAAATCAAAATTTTTGAATTTTGAATTTGGAGCCACTTGGTCTTCTTTCGTTAATGAAGGTTTCAGATTCAATGGATCCAAGAATACACAGGTTACCTCTTTGGTCTTCTATCTTCTGATGCCTGATGGTTACAAGGGTTGAGAAAACTTCCGAATAAGGAATCAAATGTAAACATAAGGTATTTACCCATTCACGAATTCTTAATCTGGTGTGTAGAAAACGAATATGGCAAAGAAGGTTGAGGGAGATGTGAAAGTAGGTTAACCAGATGAGTCTTCAAGATAACCGTATAAGATGAAATTGATGGGAGTTGTGGAGTAAATTGTTGTAACTAATGCTTAAAAAGTGGTACTTTTCTTAAAATTAAGATTTTGTCCCAATCTCTTTCCTATATCTATTATAAAGGAGTATAGATAAGATTCTATCTTAACAAGTATTTTCTAGATCTTTCTCTTTTTTGACAAATGAGGTAACTATTGTCACTTTCTAGTGTATGTCACTCTTAATTTGTTCACTTTTCTCTTATATTAAATACTATGATATTAAAAATTATACTTTTAGATCTCTGATATAAATCTTAATATTTGATATATATTTTAATTTTATTTATTATCAATTAAGTTATACAGTCCATATATTATTTATAAATTAGTTTTACTAATTACAATCTAGTATTTTGCATAAATAACATTCACTAAATATACTTGTGGTTTTTAAACATTAAAAAGGGGTACACCTTTTTTGGTGGGTAGACAATAAAATATGCTAGGATTGGTGATGTTGATATGTTTGGAGACAACCAAAAAGGTTCAAATTCGAATGTCAATTTTTTATATTCACTAACAGTTTTTGCTTTGCTATCTTGATAACATGAATTCAAGTTGTGAAAACATCATTTTGCATGAAAAATATTGGGTAATACTCCATATATCTACCTCCACATCTTCCTAATCTAATAAATAAGTATATTTAGGGGACACATGTCAATTTTTTAGCATTCCAAAATTTTCATTTTCTCGCCTATTACTTAACCCAAAAATAATTTTTACATGAATCATTTTATACCCAATTATAAACCCTTTATTTTAAGTTTTCAATAAATTAAATACAAACCCTAATTCTTGTATTAAGTGATTTTGACTTGCACGATTTTTTTCTAAAAGATTATCTCAATTTTGATTATATATACATTTAAAAATTTTATGTTTTCTTACTACTCAAACCGTGTAATACATGGAATTCTAGGCTAGTACTCTAATAAAGGAGTATTTATAGGAGACACATGTCACTTTGTGATGAAATCTGAAATTATTTTTCTCGTCTCACTCTCCTATTAGATACTAATAATTTTTAGTAATTAAATTATATAATTAATTATTAATTATATACATCTTCTTATTAATTTATTAAAAATTAATAAATTATAAGAATAAATCAATTATATTTTATATTAAAATATAATTTTATAATTAATAAATACTTATTATTAATTTATGTTAATATTTTATATTTTTTTAATTATTCAACCCATGTAATACATGGGTTTATATGTTAGTCAGATAATATAAAAGATGTTGTCATTCCTTGGTTTGTCTAAAGTGTAAGTTAAGCCAAACATTGAGTATCTCCTTTTTTTTTTTATTTCTTTGAAATTATAAATATATAATGCAATAAATATGATTAATAAATAATACACTTGAGATGCAACTCCAATCTTTGAAAATAAAATATTAGGACTTACGAGAGGCATAAGGTATGTTGAGATCGGTGTATTTATGATCTGGTTTAAAGACTAGAAACGGATTAAACCAATCACTGTTTTGATTCCCAACTTACTTTTAGTTTTAAACATACGTATTTCCTTCGTACCAGAAACCTACTTAGTTTGCTAAATATTGGTTTAGAAACGGCCTGATGTTAACCAAACCATACCACTTACTAAATTCCATTAATCTAAGAAAACCACTAATAAATTGCAATGTTAAGTAGTTTATGTAAATACTATGTTATTATTACACGGAATATATTAAATATTAAATATTAAATATTAAAATTAATAGTTTAGAGATTGTAAAATAATATTTTGATATAAATTGATTATGCTACGTATTAATAAATATTTTAAGTAGTAAAAAACAATTAAAATGTTTGATAACTACATAATTTGTGTACTACCTTCTTTTATAGTACAAAAAGATAAAATACTATTTTTGTAATTATTAATTTTTTTTACGACTAACAAATACATAAAAATGGTTTATATGAAATAAATAAATTTAACATTTTGCAAACCAGTAGTTTTATGAAAATTTTATATGTTGGATATCATATCAATCGTTATTGAAATTATTAAGAATTATAAGTAATAAATATTTAAAAATTATAATTTTTATTTTAAGATAAGATATAATTAATATTTAATTATGATTATTACGTTATAATAAACTATTAAAATAAAAAAATTTATATTTTTTACATTTAATTATATAATTTAATTATTTAAAATTATTAACATTAAATATGAGAGAATGTTAATAAAATATAACTGAATGAAAGATGAATGTGAGAATGACAAGTTTCAAAAATTAATTACAAATGAATATAAGAGTACATGTGCCAAGTTTGTTATTCTTTTATTATATAGTGTAGATGTAGATTATATCTTCTATTTACTTAAAGTCCCCCCCCCCCCCCCCAGTATCAAAATACCTTCCATTGATTTGCCAATGACGGATTCAAATTTTTTTTTTCTGAAGACAAAATACGGGTCTTAGTAAAAAACGGGTCGAGTTAGTTGAAACCACAAAACAAGCATATCAAAAGTATATAGAAAAACAATTGCTTATATATAATCAATTTCAAAGTCACATAACAAGTTAATATTAGTAGAAAATCTTGAAAAGAACCTAGTTTTTATTATTTATTTCCAATTGTGCCCTTTTATAATTAAGTTTGTGTCTCTTGTAATCAGATTTGTACCACTTAAAAATCATATTTTTCCATTTTTTTTTTCAAAATTATTTAAAAATAATGTGTTTTTATTATTTATTTCCAATTGTACCATTTTATAATCAAGTTTGTATCTCATTTTCATTGCTATATAATATTACGTAGTGAGATTACTAGATCCATTCCACAACATGTTTTTTTATAGGTCCGGTATGACCAAACTGTTTTCACGATAAGAAAGATGCTAATAAATTTTGACTTGCAATTAAACCTAAAGTGTAAAAATGATCAGATTCCTGTCGAAACAGCTTTGGTAAGAAAGCTTATTAGACTTCGTTAAGCTCCACCCGTTCTAAATGCTGGAAATTTAACAAACATAGATAAAATCTAGAGGTGACAATTTTTACCCATATCAAAGAAAATGGGTTGGTTTTGGTAAACAATTGTAGTATAATGGGTTGAAATGAGTAACATCATATTATTGAATGGGTTGAGATGAGTAGCACTTAAACACAAAATGGGTCAAGATGGGTAAACAAAAAACTATGTAAATGCAATGGATTTAAACATTTAATAATGAATAATAACATATTTGATGAGAAAATCACTAAAAATTATATAGATGGACTATTTGTTTACTTATAATGCATCTTAAGTTAAAGTAAATTGATGTTTTTTAAGAACAATCAATTTAAACCCGAGCTGATTTTGCTTAAAACTCGTTCTGACCCGCATCCATCTTGACCCGAACTCATTCTAACTCGTTACTCAACCCGACCTAACCCGCCCATTTCGACAGGCATAATAAAATCCAAATAAAAATAAAGAATATTATACTACTATTTTATTTTATTTTATTTTTTGTAAGATACGCTATAATATTTATTTTTATTCATGCGTGTATACTTCGTGGGAATTAGAATAATTCCTTGTTACTTGTTAGAAAAGGATGATCGATCATCTACACATGGGAATTGGGATTAGATTCGTGATACATGTGAATGACCAACAGTCCAACACACAATTTGACCCATTGGGCCCTCGGGGGCTCCAGGTGACTCGTATTTAACCTCTTGATGCTTGTTGCCTTGTTCTTTTGTCGCAAAATCGAGTATGATTTTTATTATAAATCTAGCCAATTATGCTAATTTACATACGGACCGATTCAAACCAAAGGTTATCTCGAATGAGCTTCGAGCAAGCTACAACGCACAAGCCTTTTGAACGGTCTTTTATTTTTCTAGTTACAAAATCGAATATGTTTTTCATTGCTAAAATGTTGAATAAAATAAATAATTATTCATAAAAAGAAGCCTAATTATCACACGATAAATTACTATATATACAAATTTGAAATGTAATGATTAGTAAACAGTAAAAATTTTTTTATTCTCATTATAAAATGAATATAAGTTTTTAGTTTGCTGAAGATTTTATTTGTCCCAATATGGCGTAGTGGTTAAGCCGTGTGAGTTTTTTTCAAAAAGTCAGAGGTTCGATTATTAACCGCGGTGGTTTTTCCCCCTTTATTTTAATAGCAATAAATAAATAATCGAATAGTTAAATAATTAAACGATGTTTTACTAGTCAATTTTACGTTCCTAAATTTTTACTTTATATTTCGGTAATTCAAAAGCCTTTTTTTATTATTTTCGTTCAACGATTTTTAGCACCGTCTTCTTATGTTTGCGTCCCTTTGCTTTAAGGGTGCTGCATTCTTTTACAATGGGTTCGGTTTATTATTTTAGGACGAATTATTTTTACATACCAAAAAAGAAAATATAAATTTAGAGGACAATCAACACATAATTTTCTTTACCCACTTTTACCTTTTATGATAAATAAAAGTTTTAGTGACCAAAATAAAAAAAACAAAACTTTATATTATATAAGAGCTTTGGTGACTAAAATCTAAAAAGCAAAACTTTACTATTCATTTCAGTTGGTTTTTAATACATATATTAATTGGTCTAAAAAAAAATATGGGATGGTGGTTTCCGGATCCCGTGGAAATGTGGTTTTTTCCGTAATAAATAAATACTAGTCTATGATATTAATTAAATAATAATAATAGTTAAATCATATAAATAATTAAACGATATTTTATTCGTTTTATTAGTCAATTTTATGTTAGTAAATTATTACTTTATATTTTGGTAATTCAAAAGTCTTTTTTATTATTTTTGTTCAATGATTTTTATCACTGCGTCCTTATGTTTGCGTCTCTATGCTTCAGGGGTGTTGCATTCTTTTACAATGTGTTCGGTTTATTGTTTCAGGGTGGATTAGCAGCCCTCGCGAACGGTTTTTTTATTCTATGTTTTGATCATTGGTAAGAGGACCGAAACATGTCACTTTGGGGTAGCATTGTGTTTGGCGTGTTTTAGGTCAATTTTATTTTTTTACTATTTTTGTCAGCGTCCAGTTTTTGATTCTATGTTTCTGTTTCTTGATGTTAAATTTGACGCAGTTTTATGAAAATTGTTTTAAACAAACCACGGCAAAAACTGATATTAATCGCGGCTAATAATGACCACTGTGAAAAATTTTGTTTAACTGCATCAAAATAGTGATTTTGTTTGTGAAATCACACAACACAACAATTGATTCTCTCTTGAAGTAGAATCCAAATTTTCGTTTTACACCCTGAATTTTAGTGTCACACCCTGGTCGTTGCGGAAGCGTACGGTGTGACTTCAAGGTTTCACAGTCATGATTTACAACAAAAGACATACATGTTTCTATATTACAGTGCAATAATACAACGACATTTGCCACAAACCTAATGTAATAACAGTTTTATCAGAGTTTCACACTTATATATGTATTGCTATTACACATATATACTATGTGTTATATCACACTGTTGAGTCTATCTCTTATAGACTCCACCATATGTTTCCCAAAATTTAGCTCCCAGCTCCACCCCCTGTATCAATATGCATCTGAGAAAACATGATTTAAAACAATCAGCATATTGCTGGTGAGTTCACAAGTTTATTTGTAAAAAAAATGTATGTAATGTATCTCAAACGATTCAAATGTTTGCATAAAAAAAATTCAATAACATAAATGTCCCAAACTGGGTGTAAAACGTTGGTATCGAGTGCGAACATTGTTTCTTCCAACAATGTCGTGTTTAGTTTCCCCGACCAACTCTCCAATTATAACTCCTGGGCTCCCGTAACCGAGCTGACGCGTTTCAGTGTTTGCCCCTTCCCAATGTCCTTGTCGCGAGACATTGTGTGTTTTAGCCTTATTGAGCGCCCGCTCGACATCTAGTCGTGGTTTTAGCTACGAACCACGGGCGAGGATGGTCAATCACAAATAGAATCTATTATCAATAATCACGCCCCCCAAGGTTAACGGTTACAGAATAGGGGACTTAACGACAAATGTGTAACCCGTGAAATAATTACAAGTTTGGTCATGTGTTTCTCTCCACTGTAACGTGTTTCAACCAAATGTTTTACAACGCTTTCGTTTCATGTCTCACAAAATGTTTCAAAAGTGTTCAGCGTTTCACATGATGCAAATAAGTTTTCATATTTCACAAAATATAGCGAAAACGTTTCAGAGTTCCACCTGATCTAATCAGGTTTCATGTTTCACAAAATGTATTAAAAGTAGTTCAGTGTTCCACCTGATCTAGTCAGGTATCATGTTTCACAAGATGTATCAAAATGTTTCAGAGTTCCACCTGATCCAATCAGGTGTCATGTTTCACAAAATGTATCAAAATCGTTTCAGAGTTCCACCAAAAATCAGAATGTTTCAAATAAGTATTTATGTTTTCTCATTTCCCCGAGTTTCAAAAGCCAAAGTACAGAAAAGGGGTTCGTGAACTCACCTGAGTTGATTCAAATCAATAACAATGCACAACGTTCGTATCACTAATTCTTGAACTCTAAACCTGTATATCATTAGAGTTCTATAAGTTACTTAAGCTTAATCTGACTCTCAGAACTTTCCTTAGTTTAACACCTCATCACGTGTGTTCACTGAGAACCTATAATGATTTAGGTTCTTATTAAGAGACTTATAACTTGTTGGTTTAATCAGGACATTCCCAGATTAACCAAGTTAGTATTGTTGTTGATTATGTCCCCAAAACGGTTTCTCAATGGATTCCAGGTTTAGTAATAGTTAATCCTTGTCATTGATCATTCCAAAGAATGATCAGGACCATCACAACCATTGTTATAATCAAATGGTTAAAATCATTGTGATCTATGATATGGTTTCATGACAATCGGATATTATAACGGCTCAAAACAAAGATTTCACCGTTAACCTGTCAAGTTCTTCATTTCTAACTATTCCTAGCCATCATCTAGGCAATAATCAACAAAAATAACCATATCCTTATGTTAAAAATCAAAATTTAATCTTAAATTTTCAATCT
Source organism: Mikania micrantha (assembly GCA_009363875.1). Taxonomy (NCBI): domain Eukaryota; kingdom Viridiplantae; phylum Streptophyta; class Magnoliopsida; order Asterales; family Asteraceae; genus Mikania; species Mikania micrantha. The sequence goes on along the minus strand of SZYD01000987.1, from coordinate 5,237 downwards.
AGAAGGTTAAAATGAACCGTTACCTAATCCCACGGATTTCTGTGGTTAAAATGATGATCTGGACTTGCAGAAACGTTCCTGGGCGCGATCCACGTGATCAAAAGGCTTCAAAATAGAGGTTTTGGTGGATTGAAAGATGGTTTTTCGTTTGACGTGATGAAACCGTCGATAGAAAGATAAAGATTAAGATTCTAGATGAAATCTTGACTTTTTAAGCAAGTTGCCCGATTTTCTGACCCCAGGCGCATCGCCCCAGACCAGAGGGGGAGCCCGGGCGTACCGCGCGGCTTGAGAGGGTTCCTGATATTTTCGTGTGCCCTGGGCGCACCGCCTGGGATCATCGATTGGCTCGGGGCGTAGCGCCCCAGGCCTTTTTCACCCATTTTTCGACCTAAACTTCGTTTCGCGATTCCGGACAAACCGTAACTCCGTTTCGCCCACGGTTTTCGCCCACGTTCATCGATTTTTACATACTATCATCCCATAATAACTTCGATTGTCAAATCATCGTAGATTTCTAGCACGATCAAATGTGACCTTGTCATTGATGACGTCATCATCAACTGCAATTGTCACATTTAGACTCTTAATTTTAATATACCTACTCACTTTTATCACATATTTTTAATGTTCAAATTTTTTTAATACGTATTTACGTTTTGAGATAATAATTATGATTATATTAATTTGATCATAATTAACTTACGAACATTAATATAATTTTTAAACCCAAACAGTCTCAGAAATTTTACACGTTATTAACAGGCCTTTAAAGCGTCCATACATTATTGAGTATGACGGTTAAACTTCATGGTTTCACGTCAGAGTGACAATCATATAACAATCATGATTATATTAATTTTATCGCAATGATCTCACGAACGTTTATATAAATTTCGAACCCACACGAACACAAAAATAAATTGTGTTATTCACAATCCTATAAAGTAAGTAGTTCATAAACGATTTATATTAAATAGTAATATTTACCTAATAATAATAATTAGATAGTACTTAATATTAATAATTAAATATTCATTAAAAGTTAAACAATAGTATTAAAATAATAATAACAATAGAAAACGTAAAGGATTTTTTTATGGTTTTGGTTTTACTATTCATACTCAATTCGATAGAATTGTTTGATCTTCCCAATTTTCCGATTCAGCGATTCGATCTCCTCGAGGTTCTTTTATTACGTCGTAATGACAACACATATTTACGTTTTAATACACGGAATCGTGACGGAATAGCCGCGGCAACGCGTGGAAATCCCCCTAGTTCTAAATATAAAACAACAAAAACATTCTCATGATAGTCATCATATATTGTTAGAGATAAGAGATAGGGTAAATTACACTATTATTTATGCATGTATTAACTTACATCAATCTATAATTTTTTTCCAGGAACAATGAAGTGGAAGAAAGCAATTCATAGAGTGGTATTAGTTGCAATATAGTGTTTGTAGCAGGCAAGGAATAACAAAATTTTCAACAACAATTCATTGTCTATAGTAAAGATAAAAGAGGAAATAAAGATACTTGGTTTTCTATGAATTTGTGCTCGATCGAATTGGGATGAATGACGCTCTTTTAATATTTAAAGATTGGGGATTTAATCGGTGTTTCTATTTAGTTTTTCTTTCGTGTATGTACATAAATGATGGCTCAACTCTTAGTGTTTTTTAATAAAAAATTGAATGTTCGTTGACCGTTTAAAAAATATTTTGTTGCAATCATGCTAATTATATAACACAACCTTCCGGATAAGTGTACGTATTTTGACGCTCTTAACCTTGAGGCTTTGATGATAATATGTGCCGAATTATCATTATCATTTTTCTGTTAATACTAAAAAAAATCAATGATACCGGACCAGTTAACCGGCCCAAGTCAGACCCCCCATGCCCAACATGAGGAGGTAATCAGATTGACTCATTAGCAAGACGGTAGAGGATATCCACAATATATAAAAAATTAATCCTGCATTTTACTTAGACTACAAAGTATGCCATCCAAGGCCGGCTCTTCTTTGATTTTGGAAAGGCCCTAGCTTGGGACCTCCAAATTTCAAGGGCCCTTTTTTCTGGGACTAGGGTTGTAAACGAACCGAACGTTTAACGAACAATTTGTAAACCGTTGGGCAGAAAGATCATTGATGTTCGTTCGTTTAATAAATTAACAAACACGAACAAGAAATTCAGTTCGTTCATTTGTGTTCGATAACTTTCGGTTACGTGTTCGTTTTTGTTAGGTTATGTTCATTTATTATTATTATTATTATTATTGTTATTATTATTATTATTATTATTATTCAGTTAATGTGTTGTATATTCTTAGTTTTTTTATTTTTTTTATTAATACTATAATATTTAACTTTATATTTATATAAATTATTATCTCTGTAACACCCCGACCAATGGCGGAATCATCGGAGCGTACACGAAGTGTAGATTGTTCAATAGCACAAGGTTTCTAATTTGTATAATACTTACATCCAACATCAATACCAAAGTTTCAAATCAACAAGTCTAATTAAATAACTATGTCCAAGCTCTAATATGATAATCAGTCAAGTATAGTTTGCAGTTCCACCTGAAACATGTTTAAATAAAAAGGGTCAACTATAAAGTTGGTGAGCTTCACAGGTTTAAGCACACACACCAAAATAGTTGAATAAAATGTTGATAAATGTTATAAATAATATGTGTAACCAAGCAATATGAACATACAATATTGAATTAGTAAATAAAGCAGATCAACTAATGTTAACAGAATAATGTTTGACCATGGTAAGCATCGCAATGCTTGAACTAGTAACTATCACTGCGGGCTTCCCCCGAAGGGTAAATCAAACACAGTGGAATGGCCAGTCAATAGATCTATCATAGTCACTAGGGGTGATCAATGCTAAATGTTAACTAATGTTCAACATGTATAATGTCATAAACTTGTTTCACATAAATTGTTTAAAAAAGAAAAATAAAAAATTGATAACATGTTTCACCCCAAATAATAAAAGTATAAAAAGGGGCTATGAAGACTCACATTGTGATGCAAATATGTAATCCAAATAGTATTCCAACACGATCTAGCTTAACCTATAATTTAATCGTACATAACTAAGATAACTTTGACTTTGCATGGAATCCTCATAATGTATTTGTGTTCCATATGTTTATAACCAATTTCATAAGTATGATTTTATAAAAATTGTTTACAATTCGTGTCATTGTTTATAGTTTAAAACATTTATAAATGTTAAAAAAAAAAATTAATACTATTATTAATACTATCAATATTATCAATAATAATAATTATATTAATAATGATGATAATAATAATAATAATAATAATAATAATAATAATAATGATAATAATAATAGTAGTAGTAGTAGTACTAGTAGTAATAATAATAATATTTTTATTACTAATATCAATAATAATTGTAATAGTAATAATAACAATAATGATACTATTAATAATACTAGTAATAGTAATATTAATACATTTTATAATGATAATAATAATTAATAATAATAATACTTTAATAATCATAATAAGATAATAATAATATTAACTAAAATAATTACACTAATAATAGTAATAACTATATTAGTCCTAGTAATAATAAGATGGTAATAATAATAATAATATTAATAATAATAATAATAATAAATATTATTTATTTATTTATTTATATTATATATTTTTTTAAAGAAATAAGAACTAAATATAAATTTTAATGTATCTAATTAAAGAAATAAATTAATAATTAAATAAATTAAATAAAGTGAATAATATATTTTTTATCAAATTAATAGTTTTTAAGGTTATAAAAATTTAGGTGAAAACAGAATTTAAAAATAATTAGTAAATAAAATGTTATAAAAAAATGGTGAAATCTGCCCAAAACCGGCCCTAGCCCAGTTTCGAACCCGTGACCATTGGTTGCATAGCCTTGAGTCTTACCAGTCGATCTAGGCACTCGATGGTTCTTTGTATCCATCTGAAATATATTTAACAGTTACTTAGCTGGGTTCCCTAATCCCCCTTTATGATTTACGAGCCCTAGTTTCCAAAGATCATCAAATTCGATCGAATGTTAACCAGATCGTCCTTAATACCTTAGGGCTTTCGTTTATAATTAAAATACGAATCTAATGATGTATATAATACTTACAACCGTTTGTGTTTCATCTGGTTTCGAGCTCACGTACAGAACCGCTCGACCGAGAGCTTTTATGGCTTGATTCGCGATCTGAGAGGCTTCTGAATGGGTTCCAATGTCACAGACTTGTTCGTCAAGTTGTATTGTATGTTTTTGTGGGTTTAATTTTAATATGGTGTTCGTTTATATATATTTTGTGATAATTGATCGAATACGGGTTTTTAGGAGACGATTTCGTGAGATTTTGAATTTCAAACGATGAATTAGTAGTTGCTAATGATCACATGAAGTTCGGTTGTTGATAAAGGTTCGATCTTTATGGGATTTATCCGGATTTTGAGCTAGGTTTGTTCGATGGGTCAAGAATGGGTTGATGGGTATCCATGGGATTTCATGGGTGAGGAAGAAGATAAGAAAGTATGGGTGTTTGGCAATAACAGTCCCTCCTTGTCTTCTTTAAAATTCTTAGTTTTTGAATTTGACACTTTTGGTCCTATTGGTTTTTAAAAATATAAGAAGTGTTATATAATCTAAAATTATAAAATTTATCAAATGATTTTTTTTTTTTCGTATTTGTTTGACAAAAAAAATATTTATGCATATTTTATATTTTGTTATTTAAAACTTGAAATTATTGTTGTTGTTGTTATTATTATTATTATTATTTTGTTTTTATTTTATAACTTTTAGAACTTAAGAATTATTATTATAAATATTTTTTTTAATAAATTTAGAAAAAAAAAATGTTTTCAATATCCTATATAAACATTTCGAAATTATTAGTAATTTTCGAAATTACTTGAATTATCCAAATGTTACAGTCTCCCCTACTTTTTGGAATTTCGTCCCGAAATTATGAAGAAACTACAGTGAATACATGTGGATAATTTAGTCTTCGTGAACACGTGACATGTTTTGATCCACGAGAAATTAGGAGGAAATGGTATTCAGCTTGGTTTGAGTTGTTAAATGTTGTGTGATATCCTTATTTCTATTGACTTTCAATAATGTGCATCGAGGCATGAATGCAAACATCATTGAGGGCTATGTGAAGACTTTCGTTA